>SJYX01020210.1:18838-131495 GCA_006410675.1 Oreotragus oreotragus
CCCCCCCCCCCCCATCTCCTTTGTGTCCCAGGTGAGCCTTTGGGGCTGGCCCAGTCTCTGGAAGCCTTCTTAACAAGAGGTTTGCATGTTTGCTTAATAGGAGAAAACAATCCTGGCAGAGGAAAGACCGGAGTGTGCAAAGGTAGGATGAAGGCTCAGGGAGTTGGACCCCAGTGAGAAAAACGCCAGTTTAGCAAGCCCTTCGCCTTGTTCCTGTTCTTCGGTGCATCTGTTTGGTCGAAGGAGGAGGGTTTGCCCCGTTGCAGAAGCTCCAGTCCCGATGAAACAAATGTGATAGTGGCCACACAGGCACTGGGGACCAGTTCTGCTTTGGCCACCTAGCGGGCTGAGTGACCTCTGGCAAGTTAATCTACTTCTCTTAGCCTTAGACTCCCCAGGTAGAAAATGAAAATGGAGCTAGAACCATCTTCGAAGAGGGTGAAGAGGGCAACCGAAGATGAAACGCAATAATGCTAAAGCCGTGATTAGCATGGTGCTGGGGACGTGGGAAGCATGAAATAAATTGTATAAATTAGTGAATATGTGCATTTTTACGGCTTGACCAAGCCTAAAGAACAGGATTAACCTTAGGGTGTATGAGGCTTGAGGAAAGTATTTGATTAAAAATATGTTATAAAATCCATGTGGAGTGTAATGATTTATTGATGAAGATTTAGAATCCTGGGCAGAGAAGTGAAACTTAATTGTTTGTTTATTGTCCAATCAGAGTTCCTGAAGACTCTTCAATGTCCCCAGGCTCTGTCTCTCCCTGTTCAGGCCCAGAACCATCTCTTTGTATTCTTTATTGTCACGTGCACATTCCTGGCTAATTTCTTATTTCCCACTGCAAGGAAAAAGTAGTAACTCTATTTCAATTCTCAGTGCCATGTCTTTATGGAACCAGTTCATAAACTTTTTGCGTGGCGCCCCACTCCAGTACTCTTGCCTGGAAAATCCCATGGACGGAGAAGCCTGGTGGGCTGCGGTCCATGGGGTCGCTGAGAGTTGGACACGACTCAGTGACTTCACTTTCACTTTTCGCTTTCATGCATTGGAGAAGGAAATGGCAACCCACTCCAGTGTTCTTGCCTGGAGAATCCCAGGGACGGGGGAGCCTGGTGGGCTGCCGTCTATGGGGTCGCACAGAGTCGGACACGACTGAAGCGACTTAGCAGCAGCAGCAGGTCCCTAATGCTGTATAATTCATGCTGGTTTGCACTGTCACTCCCGAAGCTCCATGTGCCATTGTGCTGCTCGTGACTACTGACTTCACTGACTTTAAGTTAACTTTGTGCTTTATTTACTGATGACCACATGGGAAAGTCCTGCCCAAAGATGGCAAGAAAACGGGAGCAATAATTCATTTTCCGGTCATGTTAAATTTGCCTCTTGGAATTTTGTAGCATAAACGTAAAACAATATATATCTTCCACCCATGTCCTCTCTGGAATTATTAGGCTGTGATCACTGTGTCCCCAGAATGTGATCGTTCTCACTGCGGCCCAAGTGCCAGCCTTTCACTCACGGCCTCCAGCATGGAGGACAGGCAAGGGGGCGTGGCCGGAGCCCGCAGACTGGTGCATGCGCATAGGCGTGTTCGTGCCCACTCCTGCACAGCTTAAGATGCGCTGGGGGACTGTGATGTCACCACACCTGTTGGTCATAAGAGAATGCATCAGTTGGAAAGATCCTTTGGCATTTCTCCAAAGCCTTCAGAGGGGATAGGTGTGGCCACCCGTGGGCTCGGTGTGTGCGTGCTCAGTTTCTCCTCTGTCCGTGGGGTTTTCCAGGCAGGAGTACTGGAGCGGGTTGCCATTTCCTCCTCCAGGGGAATCTTCCCAGCCCAGGGGTCGAACCTGGAAACTCGTGTCTCTTGTGTCGCCCTGCACTGCAGGGTAGATTACTTACCACTGCACCATCAGGGAAGCCTCCTGGCCACCTATAGAGGCTGCCTGACTTGGATCCTGGGGAAGAACTGTGGGTGCCATCCTGTGTGCCAGTGGTGGGAGATACAAGGGGTGAAGGAGGCCTGCCACCATTCCACTGCCCTCAGATGAAACACACCCAGGAAGATTCAGCCCGTGGACCCACAGTGGCGTCTCAAGCCTGAAGCTCCACTGTGGACTGTGACAGCTCAGGGCCCCAAATTTACCCTCTGTCTGGCATGAATGCGAGTTACCCAAAGCAGCATGTCAGCTCCACTTTAAGGGAGAAGGTCCTGGCCAGCCAGTGAAAGAAATACATGACCACCCAGAAATTTGATCTACTCAGCTGTGATCCACTCCTGGAACCACAGCCTGCTCATGGGGCCTTAGGAAGTCCTTGGGGGCTTCAGCTGTCTTGTAGATGCCCTGTATTGGGTAGAGGGTCTGAGAGCACCTGGAAAAACAGGTTTAGGGTCCTCACCAATCTAAATCTGGTGTAGGGCTGCCCTGCTCAGATGCTCTTCCAGCCCTGCAGATCTCAGGTACTAGAAAGGATCTAAGAAAATATCAAGAAGGTGTGGCTAGAACCTGGGAACACATGAGATCTGGGGATCTGGTCTGGACCTCAGGTACCCTGCTTGGACTCCTAGCCTAGATTGGTCCCAAGTACCCAAGGGGGCCCAGAGAATTTCAAGGAAGGTAGCCCCTTTTAGGTACAGGGCCAGGACAGGGGTCAGCTTACCTAGGCCTAAGGGAGGTACTTCCAAAGAAAACACTGAATGAGATTTTAAGTCTAAGGTTCGTGAAAGACTGACCTGCATAAGAATTTCTCTGCCCTGTCCAGCATTCAACCTAGTTGCTCTGGGTCTGGTGGGCTTCAGTGGGGCAGATAGACTTGGCCTGGGGAGTGATGGTTCAGGTCTCCCAGGGAGGCCACTGTTTAAAGAGAGTAACTCACGGGTCAGTGCCTCTCCTCTGGCCCTGCCTTTCCATGCCAGGGCAGAGGTGCTCAACCAGGATGGGCACTGCAGTTATCTGGTGATGTCCCAGTCCCATGCCAGACCAGTTACGTTGAACCTCTGGGGGCTTCTGTGCTCAGAGAATGGATGACGAGGGAAGAGTGTATAGCACTGGCTTTGGGGTCAGTAGAAAGTGTTGGTTTCTCAGTTGTGTCCAACTCTTTGTGGCCCCATGGACCATAGCCCCACCAGGGTCCTCTGTCCATGGAATTCTTCAGGCACAAAAACTGGAGTGGGTTGCCATTCCCTTCTCCAGAGGATCTTGCAGACCCAGGGACTGAACCCAGCTCTCCTGCACTGCAAGCAGATTCTTTACTGTCTAAATCACTAGAGAAGCCCCTTGAAGATCAGCAAGGCTGAGTTTAAATCTTAGTTCCTCTCCCTATAAGCTGTTTGACCTTGAACAAGTTAATTAACCTCTCTGAGATTCAGTCTCCACCTCTGTAGATGGGATAGGACTCTGCCTCTCAGGACTGTCACAAATGCAGTAATTGAGACCTTGGACTTGGAGGTCAGGCACGTTCTCTGTTCTTTATTAGCTGTGTGACCTTGGGTGATTATCTAACCTCCTTTGAACCTTCACTTCTCCAGTTTTTAAATGGGCATTATAATGTTACCTTCTAGGGCTGTGGAGATAGAGTAGGATAAAGTATGTTAAATACCTAACATAGTACTTGGTGCATTATTAAGAATTTTTAAAAAGGATGATTCTCCTGCCTGCAGACCTGACTATAAGGAGTGGATGACCCAGATCCCTCAGCGGTTTTTGGTTGTTTCCACTTTTGCTTTCCTGTCTGCCTCTCCCGCCCCTAAGCCTGACAACACACACCTCATCAATCCTTCTCTATCCTAACTGCTCCAGTCATATTAATCTTCCTTGTTCTTTCTTATCTCCCAGCCTTTGCTCCTGTCAGGTGCAACAGAGTGATATCCCCTCTTCTCTCTGCCAAACTAGGCTGAGCACCTCATTCATGCCTTTGTCAAATTAAAATCTTCTCCATGGCAAAAAAAAAAAAAAAATACCATGAACAAAGTAAAAGGACAAACCACGGGAATCTATTTACATATTTATATCCACACAACATGAAGAGCTCTTCCAAATTAGTGAAAAAGAATGATCACTCAATTAAAAACTAGGGAGTGGACACATGAGACAGCTTCTAAAAAGGGAAACAAATGGTCAATAAACATGTGAAAAGCAGCTCAGACTCACTCACGATTAACAAAAATGCACATCAGGGCAATGAGATGCCATTTTCACAATTATGTTGGCAAAATAATGGTGACCACATACGATCAGACAAGAGGATGGGGAGAAAGCCAGTCGGGTATTGTTAATGGGGATGTGAGCTGGTGCAGCCTCTTGGGACAACGGTTTGACAGATTTACCAGTATTTTTAAAGCTCATCCCCTTTGAGAGGGCAGTGCCACGGCTAGGAGCTATTTTACAGTTGTAATTACATGTGCACCTCTGTTCATTCAACGTATCTGCCGCTGACCCCTACTGTAGATGCTGTTCTTGGCAATGGGGGGAGGGCAAGACACAGCTACATCCGGATTAGTTTCCTATGGCTGCCAGAATAGATTACCATAAACCGAGCGACTTACAACAACATGGATTTATCACCTCGCAGATCTGGAGGTCAGGCGCCCTACCATCAAGGTTTCGGCAGGGCTGAGCCCTGATGCAGGCTCTAGGGGATGAGCCTTTTCCCTGATTTCCCAGATTCTAGAGGCTTCCTCCATTTCTTGGCTCATGGCCCCTCATCCTCTCTCTGACTCTGACCTTGCCTTCCTCTTAGGAGGACACTGTGAGACATTTAGGGCCCACAGGAATAATCCAGGATGATCATCCCAAACCTTAGGACTGTAAAGAGTTGGATATGACTGAAGTGTGTTCTGCCTGCAACACAGCCTCGTGGGGTTAATATTCTAGTGATATTTATTCACAAAGATATTCATAACAGCATTACTTGTAACAGCAAGAATTTAGCAAAGAAAAGCCTAACCATCAGTAGTAGTGAACTAGTTAAACTGGTTATGATACACCCATTTAGTGGACTCCCGGGCTGCCTAGGACCTGAACAGTAGAGTTATATGTAGTCCCAGGGCTCCATCCCCCAGACACTTTGCTAGGTGAAGAAGTGACTCCAGAGCAGGATGAAGAGTTAGCTGGACAGAAAGAAAAGCATCTGTGCTTCTACAGGTATAGACTGTATATGAAACAACACACAGGAGACTACTAATGAAGACTGAGATGGGGAACTAGAGCTTGAGTCAGAGGGAAACTTACTCTTCATAACATATCCAGTCATAATTCTTTTCTTTTCTTTTACCATTTGTGAAAATAACTCAATTAAAAAGAAATCTCGCTAAAGAAAAGCTAGAAATGATACCTTCAGTGTCTTACCTATCACCTCCATCCCTTCCCCAAAGCTCTACCTCATCTTCTTCCTCCATGACCTCCTCTCCCAGGTGCCCCAGAGAAGAAGGAGCTGTCTACAAACCTGAAGCAGCTGACACCCCATCCTTGGACCACTGGCTAGAGGGCCAAGGGTGCTCAGAAACTTCAGGCGAAGGCAGCCACAGAGTGTGGAGGTGGGATCTGAAGGAGAAGGGAAGTAAAGACAGGAAAGAGAACCCAGCTGGTCTTCATTCATTCATTCAACATAGAGATGTAGGAAAGCCCTGTGTGTAGGTCTGAGTCAGGGCCTGGGAGGGGGAGCTTGGAGACACCCCAGGGGGATGAGTTTGAGCCCCATCTCATAAGGTCCCCCATTTCATTTCAGACTCAAAAACGTGTCAGTTGGCCGCCCTCTGCCAGGTCCTGGGCTGGAATTCTGCCCCATGGAATAATGAAGTCAGATTTGAACATTAGAGACCCCTTTGGGCTGCACAGGGATTGGATGGGCTGAGGATTAAGGCAGGAGGTAAACTGGAGGCTGGTTCAGGGGAGAGGGGACAAAGATCCAGATTGAGACAGTGGCTGCCAGGGAAGAGGGAGAGGATCTGAAGGTGACTTGTGATAGAAATGAAAGGACTGGGAGAACTGAAGTGCTTGCGCCAGGAACTATTGGCTCTCTGAGAGACTGCTTAGATGACAGCATCTTCAAGTGGGAGAAGCGATCTGGTGAGAAGGTCCTAGGTTGGGACTGTGCAATGGAGGCACCCATGGGGCACTCAGAGGGTGGTGAGGCTGCAGCGGTGGAAAGCCAAGGTGGCCCAGGCAGCAGGAGTGACACCCAGGAGGGGCAGAGCAGCAGCCTGCTGGAGGGAAGAGACTGTGTGCACATGTGCTCTGGCTCAGGTTACGTCCATAGAAACAGCAAGGTCTTCTAAGGTGTGTTCCGTCAAGCTCTGCTGGAGAATGAGAAAACATGTGCTCCGTGTGAAGCGCTTCACTCACTGTTTTCTCTCTCTCCTTTTTCTTCTTCCTCTGATTTAGAGGGTGCTTTGGGAGGAAGCAGGTGGAGTTGCAGGATAATCACCCCCAGCCACCCCTTGGCATAATCCCCACTAGAGAACATGTGGATGATGAAGAGTGTGAATGCCCATTTTTTGAGTGACAGGCAAAGGGAAAGAAGATGGGGAGGAAGGCTGAGGGAGAGTCAGGGAGACAGTGGAGTGAAATTCCAAAAAAGACTGAGAAAATGAGGGGGAGAGAATGTTTCAAAAAGCTCTATGTGCTTTTTTGAATTAAAAAAATGTTTTTTTGAAAGGAAGTAATGATGAACACAGATATCTCCAATATCTATGTATCTATCTATCCATCCATCTACCTAGTCAGTAAATACTTAAGACATGTCTGCCAAGAACAAGACATCATATTAGAATCTGTAGGTAATGCTATTAAGGCACAGTATACTCTAGTATAGTTTTCAGTTGAAAACTGAAACTAGCTATAAAATATTTAAATAACATTTTAACCCTGGAGCCACAATGGAAAATACTGACAAATTTGACTGCACAAAAATTAAAAGCTTTAGTACAAGCGAAAAAAATCTTCAGGACAAATTGTAAAGGTATTTGTAATGCATATGACAGACAAAAGACTAATTTCCTTCATTTACATTGTAAGAATCATTCTGAGACAGACCTCAAATGAGCAGATGTGAACAGGAAGTTCTCAAAAATGAAAGCTGATATGAAAGTAGTCTCAATCTAACGCATAACTAAAGAAATGTAATTCAAAACTTCATTAACCACATCTCAGGCTGGCAAATATGAAAATGCTCATTACTATCCAGTGCCATGCAGAGTGTGGGGAAACAGCCAGCTTCTTACTACTGGTACCAGTTAACTGCTGCAGAGCTTTTATGGTAGGTAATTTTAGACCAGGTCAACATTTAAAATACATATCTCATTTGACCTAGAAATCCCATCCCTAGGAATGAGCTTTATAGGTGTCTTGCATAGACACCAAGGTGGACCAGGAAGGGTGCTTCTGGTGGCAAAGACTGCACACAGCCTAACATCCATCAGCTGGTGAGGGAGAGCCAAGTTATGCTGTGCCTGACTGTGGAATATCATGTGGCCATCAGGAAGCCATCAGCTCAGCAGAGAACAGTGTATCAGCTCTCTTTATGACACGACACTGATAAAAATTATATACACTATATATGGATTATATTTATATTTTGTTTTGGAAGATTCGTGACCCTAATAACTGTTTCTGTCTTGAGACACTATGTGAATGATTGTTCCATCGAGTGAGATAATAGATGCAAGTGCAGGTCTTTGGGTGAAAATCATGCCTGTTGACTCGAGTTTAAAATATACCTGGGAGGAGGGCTGAGCGCGGTTCAATATAGAAAGGAAGTCTGCTAGTATCTAGTTTGTTTCCAAGTTCTATATGAACTTTAAAAATTATGTGCATATACTATATTTTATAATATATAAAATATTTTATAATCAATTTTAAATAAATTGCATATTAAGGCAATACTTGAGCTGTTAGCCCAGGGCCACATGTGAGAAACATCATTCAACTTTTCCCCCAACAAGGGCCAGAATGGGAATTCTTTGTGATCATCCTGCTGTACCACAAGTTGTTTCTCTACTTTGTGAAATCCTTTCATCACCTTTTGTTCATGGAGGTCCTTAGGAAAAACCCCTGAAAGATTCCTGAGATGCACCCCCCAACCTCCACAACCAACCCCACCATCTTGCCACAAGATAACCATAACAGGATTTTGTTCTGAATCATTTCCATTTCCTTGTAATCCCCAAACATCAAAGTATGGTCTTAGCCAAAGATCTAAAGAGTCATCCAAGCGGCGCTAGTGATAAAGAATCCATCTTCCAGTGCAGGAGATGCAAGAGACACAGGTTCCATCCTTGGGTCAGGAAGATCCCCTGAGGTAGGAAATGGCAACCTACTCCAGTATTCTTGCCTGGAAAATTCCATGGACAGAGCAGCCTCGTGGGTCATAGTCCACAGGGTCATAAAGAGTCAGACACAACTGAGAACGCTTGTCGACACTGACATTTAATACATCACTAATTTGGACAACTGTGTGTGCTTGTGTGTCTGTGTGCATCCCAAGGCGAACAGAGCAGTGTGATCAGTGGACAGAGCAGTGTGATCAGTGGTCCCTGAATCAGGGACCAGAGGACTTGAGTTCTAATCCAGCTCAGCAGTTGACCAGCTGTGTCCTGCAGCCATCACAATGCCTCTTGACCGTCATCACTTGTCTCTTAAAAGAAGAAATCCAACCTAGTCATGGTCTCTAATGATCCTCACAGGTCAGACATTCTGATTTTTCTACATTTCTTTCCTGGCGCCAACTCAAAGCTTATATATTCTTCCATTTCTCTCCTTTACCTAGAACCTTTTGTAGGGCTGAGCCTGCAAGGTCTGGTGTGCATGGCTTCCTGGGGTGGAGAGTTTGGGCTTTAGAGGCAGATAACGTTGCCTTTGAATTTCATTTCCGCTCCTCAACAACCATGGAATCAGCCAGTTATCTTCTCTGAGCCTTGATTTCTCCATCTATAAAGTACATTCAAGGTGGTGGCACAGGTTAGAGAGTGCCACCCCCACCTCAGGGGCCTGGCACGTAATGAAAGTAAGTCACTTCAGTCGTGTCTGACTCTTTGCAACTCATGGACTGTTGCCCCCCAGGCTGCTCTGTCCATGGGATTCTCCAGGTAAGAAGACTGGAGTAGGTTGCCATGTCCTTCTTCAAGGGATCTTCCCAACTCAGTGATCGAACCCAGACCTCCACATTGCAGGCAGATTCTTTACGGTCTGAGCCTAACAGGTGCTCAATAAAAAGGGAATTATTATAATGGAATCAGAAAGCAGTGGCGGAAGGGCACAGGATGCCTACTTCCTTACCTCCTTCGAGTCTTATCCAACACCCTTCCTCTCTCTGGGCATTCGTGTCCTCACTCTTTTGACAGTGTGTGTAGTGTTCTATTGAAACTGTCTGTTGATGTCTGTCTCACCCGCTAGACTGTGGAATCCTTGGGATCCTGGATCATGATCCCTAGTGCCTGGCACAGTGCACGCACTGTGATATATAGAGGTCTAAGTGTCTGTCTTCTATGGGCTTCTCTGGTGGCTCAGACGGTGACGAATCCGCCTGCGCTGTGGGAGACCTGAGTTTGATCCCTGGGTCGGGAAGATCCCCTGGAGATGGGAAGGGCTACCCATTCCAGCACTCTTGCCTTTAGAATTCCCATGGACAGAGAAGCCTGGCAGGTGATGGCCCATGGGGTCTCAAAGAGTCAGACGTGACTGAGCGACTTTAGGTATATGGTCTTAGCCAAAGATAGAAGGAATTACTAACTTGGACAACTGTGAGTGTCTGTGTGTGTGTCTTGTGAGAGTACCCACCTGCTTACCTGCCACAGGTAGGTCTGGGAGGCCTGCAGACTTTGGGGGCGGTTTTGCCTCAGGCTCAAGCTATCCTCGGCCCACATGTTTCAGCTCTGACTGAGCTAACCTAGGAGGGTTCCTGTATGCAGTGGGGAGTGGGGGGCTCTCTGGGTAAACTGATATGAGAAGTGACCCCTCAGCCCAGTGCCTGGTGGAGATTCAGCTGTCAGCCAGCCAGGAGTCTCAGGGAGAAGCAAGTCCCTTCATCCAGGAGATAAAGAGCCTTCAGGTGCACTGGAGAGCATCTGCAAGCGCCACTCACCAGAGGAGGAGGCTCATTTTTAATTAATTGCAGCCTCTTTCATCAATGACAGCAGGGGCCACAGTCAGCATCACAGAATCACTTTAGTTGCCTCTGAGAACTCTCCACACTTCGGGTCTACTGGGAGGGTCTCCTCGGCAGGCCCAGGCAGCCCCACAGGCTCTCCTGTTCATACCAGTTGCACAACTCCTCGAGGGTTCCCACAGGTCAAACCCAAGCTTTTCTCTCCCTCAAAATGCCCTCTGCTTCGGTGACTAGCACAACTACACTCCCGGGCACCCCAGCCAGGAGCCCAGGAATAAGACTGGAGTCCACCCTCCTCTCCAGGCATCTGGTTGGAGAGGCCCATCCTGTGCCCCTTTCCCCTGTTCAAGGCCTTGATATCTATTAGCTGGGCTGCTGTGCCAGTCTCCTTACCACTCTTGACCCCAGAAGTCCAACCTCCCCCCACACCCGAACCTCACCCAGCTCCCTCTTCCTAGAGCATCTTCCCTCTGCCCTCACTCCCCAAGCTGACTTTATCCACTCCCTGCCCTGGGGTGAACTCTTGCTAGAAGCTGTCCCGGATCTCCGTCACCCCTCAGTGGTTCCGTCCTCCTCTGGGTCCCTGGGCTCTGTATTTAATGGCCTAGCTGTTTGTTGATGGTTCTGTTTCCCAGTTGGATGGAGAGTTTTGGAGGATCAGGCTGCAGGTCTCCTCCATCCCCATACCCCCACACCTGACACGTGCAGTGTGTCAGGGCAGAGTATGTTGGAACAGAGTTAAATCCAACATGTTTATAGTGGAAACAGCCAGAGGAGACAGACAGCTTCTGCCAAGAAAAAGATCAGCTGTCGAGTGCTGGGGGTACCGCCTGATGACAGAGGGCGTGAAGAGTTAGCAGCAGCCGCCTGGTTACTGAGGGCCTCACTGAGACCCTGGGTGTGCACCTGTGGTGTGGGTCTCTGCTGCCCTGCTCCCCTACCTTCCCAGACCACTGGCCATCCTCAGGCAGGCCTGGGATGGGGCCACTTTTCAGAGGCTCTGGCCCTCTGGTACCCAGACCTTAATTCACAGATGGCATAGTCCTGAGACTATATGCATGAAGGCCCCCTCTTGGCTCTTTTCTGATTTCTCCGGCCAGTCCTTGGAGGAAGCCCCTAGTTAGGGAGTTCTCCATGTACAAACTGTTGGAGATGTTGGGGGTGGGGGTGCTTGGGAAATGACCTAATCTCATCCCACCTTGTCCAAACAAGGAAATGGGTGCCAAAGGGGAAGGGCCTGACTGGAGGTCACCAGCTAATATCTGACAGAGTAGAGGTTGGGACTCAGGTCCCTGACTGTTTGATGCCTTTTCATTGTAGAATTCTACCTCAGTCTCCTCCAACCTTTTCAGAAGTTCTTCCATCAGACCTGCTGTGGTTGTCCTCTCCTCCTGCCCAGCTTCTTTTCCCTGGGCTGTGGGCACCAGCAGCGATGGCAAGAATGGGGAAGGACATGAGCTTTGGGTCAACCTTGAGTGAGTGAAGTCACTCAGTCGTGTCCGACTCTTTGCGACCCCATGGACTGTAGCCTACCAGGCTCCTCCTTCCGTGGGATTCTCCAGGCAAGACTACTGGAGTGGGTTGCCATTTCCTTCTCCAGGGGATCTTCCCAACCCGGGGATCGAACCCGGGTCTCCAGCATTCCAGGCAGATGCTTTAACCTCTGAGCCACCAGGGAAACCCTTCGGTCAACCTTGGGATTTGGATTTCTAGCCCTGGTGCATATCAGCTCGCTGGTCCCCCTGGGTAAAAATCTAACCTCTCTGAGCTTCTTAGTAGAATGAGAGCTATAGAATCTCATGAGATTGTTCTGAAGAGCTAATGTATATAAAGAACCTCACACAGTACCAGTTCACAGTGAGTACTTAATGAATGGGAGTTCCGCAACATCCTAAAATAAAGATGCTGATCCTCTAAATGGTCCCTTTTGAATGGCTTCTGTCCAGGGCCAGCAGTAGATTGGTTACTACTGGGCATCAGGAGGAGAAACAGAGGAGAGAGTTTCGTGGATGTCCGGACCGGGCACAGATGAAGCGTGTGTATTTCTTCTGAGCGGTGGGCTGCGTCCAGCCCTGGAGCGTTTGCGGGGATCTGCGCAGTGGCAACCCACTCCAGTACTCTTGCCTGGAAAATCCCATGGCTGCAGGAGCCTGGTAGGCTGCAGTCCGGGGGATCGCTAAGAGTCGGACACGACTGAGCAACTTCACTTTCACTTTTCACTTTCATGCATTGGAGCAGGAAATGGCAACCCACTCCAGTGTTCTCGTCTGGAGAATCCCAGGGACAAGGGAGCCTGGTGGGCTTCCGTCTGTGGGGTCGCACAGAGTCGGACACGACTGAAGCGACTCAGCAGCAGCAGCAGCCTCTCTAGTTCAGTCCCTGGCGGAGCCGGGCAGAGACTGAGGTCCACCTGGCGGGCTGAGCACGGCCTGCAGCGCCCCCTTGTGCCCGCAGCGGGAAGGCGGCCTCCTCAGCGACAGGTCTGCAGGCCTTACTCTCCGAGCAGAAAACATTGAAAACTCATGTGGAGTGGGAGGCAGCCAGGTTGTGTTTGTGGGGCAGAGACTTCCCCAGACTGTCCCCTGGTCGCAACCCTGCCACCGTCTGCAAAGGTCAGTCATTGCCCAGTGTTTACCGAGTACTTGGAGTCCCCCAAGCCTGTGGTACCAAGCACCTTCTGTGTTCCATGCAATATTCTTCCCAGTCCCCTTCAAAAGCGGCAGAGGGCCACAGCAGAGCTCCCATTTGCTTATCACAGGACTCCAGTCAAAAATCCAGAAAAAAGTCGTTCTAACATGCATTTTAACAAGCATGCAAATTTCTTTTGACGGTTTGTATGATTTTGAGTAGGGCTTCCCAGGTGGATCACCGGTAAAGAATCTGCCTGCCAATACAGGAGACGCAAGAGACGCAGGTTTGACCCCTGGACGGGGAAGATCCCTTGGAGAAGAACTGGCAACCCACTTCAGCACTGTTGCTTGAGAAATCCATAGAGGAGGCTGGAAGGCTACAACCCATAGGATCGCAAAGAGTTAGACGTGACTTAGCGATTAAACAGCAACAGTGATTTTGGGTGCATTTAGTGAGGAGTTGCCATACAGCTGTCTGGCTCTTTAAGATTTTATCATACAGATTTGGGCAAGTGGTAGGGAAGGAATCCCACTGGTCCTGGGCCTGGAAGAGGGGAATTCAGAGCGCAGACACTCTGGCCCCCACATTCATGGGCCAGACCAGCCCATCACTCTGTGCTGACGTGTTCACTTGTGGTTTCCCCCCGAACCCTGACCTCAGAGGTCGTGAACTAGGTTTTTAATCTTTGTGTCAGTGGCTCCCTGCATAGTACCTCACACAGAGAAAGCATAGGTAAATGCCAGATTAGAGGGGCAAAGGCAAGTGTGAGAAGGTGAGGTTGGGAACACGGTTGTGACAAGTGGAAGGGAAAGAGAAGTTCAGTGCAGAATTAACCACAGAGGAGCCCCCATTAGAAACACCCCCAAATCCCCTGGTAGGACATTAAACCATATCCATTCATGTACCAGAGCCCCCAAATTTTCCATTCCTGCAGGAAACAGGGCTTGACCAGGTGAATACTGGGTTGAGGTGGTGCCCAGCGGGGTGGATGGAGTCTGACTATGCAGTCTTACCAAGGGCATGTCCAACAGGCGTGTGTGCAGAGGGCCACTCGTCTCTGTCNCCCAAATTTTCCATTCCTGCAGGAAACAGGGCTTGACCAGGTGAATACTGGGTTGAGGTGGTGCCCAGCGGGGTGGATGGAGTCTGACTATGCAGTCTTACCAAGGGCATGTCCAACAGGCGTGTGTGCAGAGGGCCACTCGTCTCTGTCATCAGAAATACCAGGTTCAAATCCGGCCTCTGCTTCTTGCTAACTGTGTGACCTTGAACCCACAGCTCCTTATCTGTGATCCTACCTTGCAGATTGTTCTGAAGTTCGAGAATATGTTCCTGGCAGAGGGAACCTTCAAGATAGTTGCCCCAATACTTCTAATGTTTCCAGCAAAGGTGGCCATGCAGCACCTCCCCCCCAAACCCAGCTTCAGATCTTTCTTTCTCCATGTGCCCAGCACCCATTCCTCCCCAGACCCCACTCAGCTGTTGACTTTGGCTCCTGCCCTCTGAGAAGATGGAAACAATCAGATGAGAACTCCCTCATTCCTCATCTACCAAATCCACTGGCTTCCGCATCTTTATTCAGATTGCCACCTTCCTTCCTGCTATCCTAGAACTATTCCTGTCCCTGCCAACTGCTCAGAACCTAAGGCCCTGGCTTAGTTCTAGTTCTCCTAAGGCCCTGGCTCCTGAAATCGTGCCTTCCCTCCTGAATTATTAATTGAGCCTATCTACCAGGTCATTCCCATCAGCATATAAACAGGACTTTATCTTGTTACAAAAAATAAAGTCCGCCCCTGCATCCCACCTGTCTCCCTCCAGCTGCAGCCCCATTTCTCTCCACAGCCACACAGCCAAAGTGTCTGCTGGGCCCTGTCCTCCCAGGGGCCTGTGCACGAGTGACACAATGACGCACAGGGACAAGGGTGAAAAGTCTCAGCTCGGGAGGGGGACAGACTCTGATGGACTCTGTTGAGTCCATTTATTGTTTACACTAAATAATTTCTTTTTTCCTTTTAAAAAAAATTATGTCTGCATTTTAAAATTGGGGGATAACTGCTTTACAATGTTGTTAGTTCCTGCTGTTAAATGAAGCGAATCAGCTATAAGTATACAAATATCCCCTCCTTCTCAAACCCCCCTCCCACCCACTCCCACATCCCTCTGCTCAAGGTCATCACAGAGCACAGATCTGAGCTCCGTGTGTTACACAGCAGCTTCCCACTAGCTGCCTGTTTTACACACGGCAGCATATATATGTCAGTACTACTCTCTGAGCTTCTGTGAAGGGTCCTGAATAATCATAATAACCCAGATTGAGCATTTACCACATGCCAGGGAACAGTTAACATGCTGTTGAGATCTGACTCATGACAGGCCTCAAGGACTAAAGTGGGCCAGAGCTACAATTATGGGAAAAACTGGGTCACTGCCCAGAAGGAACTGAGATCATCCTCCCCCCGACCTTGGGGCTCAGCCAGTCAGCATATTCCCAGACTCCCAGATAACATGAAAAGTCCCCTAAGCAAGCCCATGTGTGTTAAAACATTAGCCAATTAATAAATGCCTAATAACCCCTACAACCAATCCACCCCTGCCAACTCCCTGTCTTTGTTCTAAACCTATAAATACTGCTGTAATTCAGGGCTCGGGGCTCTTGCACCAGTCCACTGCGTTGGATGTGGTGGGAGCCCTGGCTCGAGTCAGAAATAAATTCCCTTTTTGCTTTTATATTGCAGTGGATGCCTTGTTTTCTCAGTTTTGGGGACTTGGACTGCGGGCATAACACATGCTTTCTTTTAATTTACCATTTCCTTTGTTTTTTCTAAACTTTATTTTGTATTTATTTATTTTTATTGGAGTATAGTTGCTCAACAATGTTGTATCAGTTTCTGCTGTACAAAAAAGTGAACCAGTTACATGTATATTTATATTCACTCCTTTTTAGATTTCCCTCCCATTTAGGTCACCACAGATCACTGAGGAGAGTTCCCTATGCTATACAGTAGGTTCTCAGTAGTTATCTGTTTTTTACATAGTAGTGTATATATGTCAGTCCCAATCTCCCAATTCTTTCCCCTCCCACTCCACCCCCCACCCCTTGGTAACTGTAAATCTCTACTTCTGTGGCTCTGTTTCTGCTTTGCACATAAGTTTATCTGTACCATTTTTCTAGATTCTACATATAAGTGATATTATATGAGATTTTTCTCTTTCTGAGTTATTTCACTGTATATGACAATCTATAGGTCCATCCACATCTTTGCAAATGGCACTGTTTCATTCCTTTTTATGGCAGACATAATATTTCATTGTATATATGTACCACAGTTGCTTTATCCATTCCTCAGTTGATGGAATTTAGGTTGCTTCCATGATATTGTAAACACTGCTACAATGAACATGGGGGTGCATGCATCTTTTCAATTATGATTTTCTCTTGATATCTGCATAGGAGTGGGTTTTGCTGAATCATGTGATAACTCTATTTTTAGTTTTTTATGAAATCTCTGTACTGTTCTGCACAATGCCTGTATTAATTTACATTCTTGCCAATAGTTTAAGAGAGTTTCCCTTTTCTCTACCTCTTTCCCAGAATTTATTCTTGGTAGATTTTTTGATGATGGGCGTTCTAACTGGTGTGAGGTGACGCCTCACTGTAGTTTTGATTTGCACTTCTCTAATAATCAGTGATGTTTAGCATCTTTTCACAGGTTTGTTGGCCATGTGTGTGTGTTCTTTGGAGAAAAGTCTATTTAGGTCTTCCACCTATTTTTTTTTATTATTTTTTTTTATATTGAGTGCGTGAACATGAGCTGCTTATATATTTTGGAGATTAATCCATTGTCAGTTGTTTCATATGCAAATATTTTCCCCTATTCTGAGAGTTTTCTTATCATTTTGTTTACAGTTTCCTTTGCTGTGCAAAAGCTTTAAAGTTTAGTTAGATCCCATTTTTTTAAAATTTGTTTTTATTTCCTTTGGATCAAAAAACATCTTATGGTAATTTATGTCAAAGATGTTCTGTCTGTATTTTCCTCTAAGAGTTTTGTAGTATCTCCCTTTACATTTAGGTCTTTAATCCATTTTGAGTTTATTTTTGTGTATGGCATTTGGGAGTGTGCTATTTTGATTCTTTTACATGTAGCTGTCCAGTTTCCCAGCATCACTTATTGAAGATACTTTTCTCCACTGTATATTCTTACCTCCTTTGTCATAGATTAGGTGGCCATAGGTGATTGGGTTTATTGCTAGATTTTCTATTCTATCCTGTTCCATTGATCCATATTTCTGGTTTTTTTTTGGGGGGGTACCATACTGTTTTGATTACTGTAGCTTTGTAGTATAGTCTGAAGCTAAGGTGCCTGATTCCTCTAGCTCCATTCTTCTTTCTTTAGGTTGCTTTACCTATTTGGGATATTTTATGTTTCCATACAAAGGCTACATTCTTTTGTTCTGATTCTGTGAAAAATGCCTTGTAATTTGATAGGGATTGGATTCAACCTGGAGATTGCTTTGGGTAGTATGGTCATTTTAACAATATTGATTCATCTAATCCAAGAACATGGTATATCCCTCCATCTCTATCATCTTTGATTTCTTTCATCAGTATCTCATAGTTTTCTGAGTATATGTCTTTTACCACCTTAGGTAGGTTTATTCCTATGTATTTTATTCTTTTCAATGTGAAGGGAAATGGGATTGTTTCCTTAATCTCCCTTTCTGATTTTTCATTGTTAGTGTATAAGGATGCAAGAGATTTCTGTGTATTAATTTCATATATTGCAAATTTACCAAATTCATTGATGAGTTCCAGTAGTTTTCTGGTAGCATTTTTAGGATTTTCTATGGATAATATCATGACATCTGCAAACAGTGACGATTTTACTTCTTTTCCAATCTGGATTCCATATATACATATTTTTTCCTCTGATATCCATGGCTAAGACTTCCAAAACTATGTTGAATGAAAGTGGTGAGAGCAGACAGCCATGTCTTGCTCCTGATCTTAGAGGAAATGCTTTCAGCTTTTCACCATTGAGTATGATGTTAGCTGTAGGTTTGTTGCATATGACCTTTATTATGTTGAGGTAGTTTCCCTCTAGGCCCACTTTCCAGAGAGTTTTTATCCTAAATCGGTGTTAATTTGTCAACAGATTTGAGATGATCATATGTTTTTTACTGTTCAATTTGTTAATGTAGTACATCACAGTGATTGATTTGCATATATTGAAGAATTTTTGTATCCCTGGGATAAATCCTACTTGATCAGTGTATATGATCCTTTTAATGTGTTGTTAGATTTGATTTGCTAGTATTTTGTTGTGGAGTTTTGCATCCATGTTCATCAGTGACATTTGTCTGTACTTTTCATTTTTTGCAAGATCTTTTTCTGGTTTTGTTATGAGGTTGGGAGTGTTTCTTCCTCTGCAATATTTTGGAAGAGCTTCAGATGGGTAAGTGTTAACTCTTAGAATTTGCCTGTGAAGCCATCTGACCTTGGGTGTTTCTTTGTTGGAAGATTTTTAATCAGTTTCAATTTCAGTACTTCAATTAGTCTGTTTATATTTTCTTTATCTTCCTGGTTCAGTCTCGTGGCATTATACCTTTCTAAGAATTTATTCGTTTCTTCTAGATTGTCCATTTTATTTGCATATAGTTGCTTGTAGTAATGTCTTATGATCCTTTGTGTTTCCGTGGTGTCCATTGTAACTTTTCCTTTTTCATTTCTAATTTTATTGATTTGAATCCTTTCCTTTTTTTCCCTGATGAGTCTGGCTAAACGTTTATCAACTTTGTATATCTTCTCAAAGAACGAGCTTTTAGTTTCATTGATCTTTGCTATTGTTTTATTTGTCTCTATTTCATTTATTTCTCCTCTGACATTTATGATTTTTTTCCTCCTATTAACTTTGGGTTTTGTTTGTTCTTCTTTCTCTAGTTGTTTTACGTTGTTTATTTATTTGTGATTTTTCTTGTTTCTTGAGGTAAGATTTCATTGTTATAAATTTCCTTCTGAGAATAGTTTTTGGTGTATCCCATAAGTAGTTGTATTTTCATTGCCATTTGTCTCATTTGCCATTTTTTATTTCCTCTTTGATTACTGCAGTGATCCACTGATTACTCACTAACATACTGTTTAGCCTCCATTTTTTTAACTGGTTTTTTTTTTCCCCCCTGTGATTGATTGCTAATCTCATAGTGCTATGGTCAGAAAAGATGTTTGATATTATTTCAATTATCTTAAATTTACCAAGGATTGATTTGTGACCCAAAATGTGATCTGTTCTGGAGAATGTTTCATTTTTATTTGAGAAGAAAGTGCATTCTGTTGTTTTTGGATGGAATGTCCTATAAATATCAGTTAAGCCTACTTGGTCTAATTTATGGACTGTGTTTTCGTAATAATTTTCTGTCTGGATGATCTATCCGTTGGTTTAAGTGGGGTGTTAAAATCCTCTGCTGTTACTCTGTTACCACTGCTTTTCCCTTTTGTGCCTGTTAGCATTTGCCTTATATATTGAGGTGCCTATATATTATATACTGTGTGCACATATATTTCTAGTTGTTATGTCCTCTTGGATTGATCCCTTGATCATTATGTAGTGTCCTTTATTTCTTATAATGGTCTTTATTTTAAAGTCTGTTTTATCTGATATGAGTATTGCTACTCCAGCTTTTTTTTAATTTCTATTTGCATGGAATATCTTTTTCTGTCCCCTCACTTTCAGTCTATATGTGTCCTTAGGTCTGAAGTGGGTCTTTTGTAGACAGTGCATATGTGGGTTTGTTTCTGCATCCATTCAGCAACATCTATATCTTTTTTTCAGGGGGGGAAGCATTTAATTCATTTACATTTAAGGTGATTATTATTTTTTAATATTTTTATTTATTTATTTTGCTGTGCCAGGTCTTAAGCTGAGGCATGTGGGATTTAGTTCCCTGACCAGAATCAAATACAGGCCCCTTGCTTTGGGAGCATGGAGTCTCAACCACTGAACCACCAGAGATTTCCCCAAAGGTGATTATTGATATATATGTTTCTATTGCCATTTTCTTAATTGTTTGGGGTTTGTTTTTGTATGTCTTTTTTTTCTCTTGTGTTTCTCACCTAGAGAAGTTTCTTTAGCAATTGTTCTAAAGCTGGTTGGGTGGTGTTGAATTCTCTTAGTTTTTCTTAGTCTGTAAAGCTTTTGCTTTCTCTGTTGAATCTGAATGAGATCCTTGCTGGGTGGAGTAATCTTGGTTGCAGGCTTTTCTCTTTTAATACTTCAAATATATCTTGCCACTCCCTTCTGGCCTGCAGTTTCTGCTGAAAAATTAGCCGATAACTTTATGGGGATTCCCTTGTATGTTATTTGCTGCTTTTCCTTGTTGCTTTTAATATTTTTCTTTGTATTTAATTCCTATTAATTTGATTAATATGTGTCTTGGCATGTTTCTCCTTAGGTTTATCCTGTATGGGACTCTCTGTGTTTCCCGGACTTGGGTGACTATTTCCTTCCCCACATTAGGGAAGTTTTTGAGCATATTCTCTTCAAATATTTTCTCAGATTCTTCTCTTCCTCTTCTTCTGAGACTCATAATTCAAATGTTGGTGCATTTAATGTTGTCCCAGAGGTCTCTGAAACTGTCATGACTTTTTTCATTTTTTTCCCCTTTGCTGTGGCAATTATTTCCACCATTCTATCTTCCAGCTCACTTATTTGTTCTCCTACCTCAGTTATTCTGCTATTGATTCCTTCTAGTGTATTTTTCATTTAAGTTATTGTATTGTTCACCACTGTTCATTTATTTTTCAGTTCTTCTAGTTTCTTATTAAACATTTCTTGCATCTTCCTAGTCCATGTCTCCATTCTTTTTCTGAGATCTTGGATCATCTTTACTATCATTACTCTGAATTATTTTTCAGGTATATATATTTTCTATATCTTCTTCATTTATTTGGTCTTGTAGGTTTTTACCTTACTCCTGTGTCTGCAACATATTTCCTCTGCTGTCTCATTTTATCTAACGTACTGGTTTGTGGTCTCCTTTCCATGGGCTGTGGGACTGTAGTTCCTCTTGCTTCTGGTGTCTGCTCCCTGGTGGGTCAGCTTGATTCAGGGGCTTCTGTTGGTTCCTGGTGGGAGGGACTTGTGTCTACCCTCCAGTGAGTGAAGCTGTCTTGTTCCTCTGATGGGTGGGGCTGCATTGGAGAGTGTGTTTTGGGGTGTCTGTGAGTTTAGTATGATTTTACTGCTGAGAAGCGGGGCTGTGTTGCTGTCTTGCTGGTTATTTGGAGAGATTCCCCGAGGCCTCTGCTATCAGTGTCATTGTGCCCATGGTGAGCCACAGACAACCCCTTTCTTCCCAGGAGGCCCTCCCAGACCTCTAGGTAGGTCTCTGTACCTGGTGTGGGCACTTTGCAGACAGCTAAAACTCTGACCTAGCCCAACACCCACATGTACTTGTCCCCAAAGTCCACAGCTGCTAAAGCTAGACCAGTCTCAGTTATGGGGGCACTTGTGTCCATTCATACAGTCTGCAGATGCTGGGTTCACCAAGCTGATTGCTGGAGTTTAATCCGTGACCTGTGCAGTTTCTTGGAAAGATTTCAGTTCTTGTTACTTAGCTGCACAGCCCCTGGGCTCAGTTTTGGTTTGGGGCCCACCTCTGCATGTGGGCCACCCTCAGGTGTCTGTCCCTTGCCCAGGCAAGAGGAGGAAAGGCAGTGGCTGACTAGGGCGCTCTTGCTTGCTTAGGCAGGAGGGGCAAGAGGCTGCTACTAACTGGGGTGCAGGCTCACTCAGGTGAGAGAGTGATATGGCAGCCATGTGTGGGGTGCTCGGGTTCACTTTGATGGGATTCCCCCTAGTGCCTGTGGAGGTGGGGAGGGGAGCGTCTGGTGTGGTGGGGAGAGTCTCCCTGTCAAAGACTCTTGATGGCGACCCCTCCGCTCGTGTGCCACTCAACAATGGCACCTCGCTTCTGAGGCAGACCACGTCTCCTCCAGGAGCTTTCTGGGAGGTGGAGCGCCTCACTCCTGTCTCCTCAAGCTGTCTCCATGCAGCCAACAGCAGTCTTCTCCCCAGGTCTGCTCTCCTAACCCCACACTTCAGCACCCAGCCCCTGTCTGCACTGGCAGACAGCCGTCTCAAGCTGGGGCTCCCAGGCTATGACCAGCCTCCCTCTATTTCAGTGTATTTTGCTGCCAGAAAAGGTGTCTCCCCAGATGCAATAACCTCTCCTCTCCTTCAGCTTCCTGCTCCCAAGGGGTGTGGGCCCCATCCTGTTTCCTCTTTCCTTTTTCGCCTTCATCCTACCTGGTCATGCTGGGATCTTTTCTTGTCCTTTAGGGTGTCAACCCACTCCAGTGTTCTTGCCTGGAGAATCCCAGGGACAGGGAGCCTGGTGGGCTGCTGTCTGTGGGGTCGCACAGAGTCGGACACGACTGAAGTGACTTAGCAGCAGCAGCAGCAGGGTCCTTTGCTAGAGATCAGCAGGTGCTCTGTGTGAACTTTTCAACTTGTAGATGTACTCCTGATATACTTGTGGGGAGAGGTGAACCCCAGGTCCTCCTATTCCATCATCTTGACCTTGACCTTAACTTATCATTTCAATGAATCCTCACAAAAAATCTAAGAGGGGGGAGCTGTTACTCGTTTTTATTTTACAGATGAAGAAACTGGGACCCAGAGAGTTTCAATAATTTAATTGTGCAGGTGAAGGTCTGTTAAATGGCAACACTGGATTCTAGCCCAGGATATTTGACTCTAGAACCTCAGTCCTGAGTTGCATTTCTAGAGCTAGATGCTGGGAAACTCTCTGTGCCTGCCTTGCCAGGCCAGTGATGGGGGTCTCGCACGCAGAGGGTCCTTCGAGGGCCCTGCCATCTCTGTCATGCCCAGCCAGTGTGCTCAGTGCCGGTGTCTGTGCTGCTGGCCTCAGCCAGGGTCCAGCATCCACAGGAAGGGGAAGCGGGAGGGAGGAGAGTGTTTTCAAGTGGACGGCAGTGTCACACAGAGGTCATGCCCAACATATAATGGGGGTCTCGCACGCAGAGGGTCCTTCGAGGGCCCTGCCATCTCTGTCATGCCCAGCCAGTGTGCTCAGTGCCGGTGTCTGTGCTGCTGGCCTCAGCCAGGGTCCAGCATCCACAGGAAGGGGAAGCGGGAGGGAGGAGAGTGTTTTCAAGTGGACGGCAGTGTCACACAGAGGTCATGCCCAACATATGGTGGCCCCAGGCCCCTAGCCTGCTCTCCACCGGTTGAGAATGCTGTCCTGCTAATTTTACCCAGTTCCTCTTCAGCCCCACAACTAGCCACCAGTCAGCCACAGCACCAGCATGTCACATGCTGCGGCCAAGTTCTGTGGTCACTGTGGTTCCAAAGGGGTTTCCTCAGCTTAGCTCAGCCGGAGAGCTTATCAGAGAACCCACTTGGCAGACGTGCAGGCAGCAACTCTCCTGCTGTGTGAATTCCCCTCTACTTCTTATTAGCTGCATGTAGTTTTCTTAGGCCATTATTGCTATATAACAAACCACCCCTAAACCTAGTGGCTTTCAACCACAACCATCTGTGATTACTCATGGATTTATGGGTTGGTCTTCTGATGTGGGCCAGGCTTGACCAGTCTCAGCTGGGCTCCCTAACGTGACTGTGGCCACCTGTGTGCTGACTCACGGATGATGACCTCAGCGGGGGCAATTGGGCCATGCTTCACAGACTTCACACTCCTTCACATGCCTCCTCCATTCAGTTTAGCCTGGGCTTGGTTTCATATCATGGTGGGGATTCCAAGAGAGGCAGTGAAAGCCCTGCTTCCTGTTGAGAAGAGCAGCAGTCACGTTGCAAAGGCTATCAAGAGAAAGACGGTGAACTGGAGCCAACGTACCACAGGGCCAAACCTCTCAGAGACTCAGTTTGCATACTTGGTAGGTGGGAATGGTGTCCCTTGTATACCTTCAGAGAGCCAGTCAGAAAATATTTATCACCAGTTTGTTGTGTAAGAGACATTATGTAAGAGAAACTGAATGAACAAAGGGCTGGATGTAATAGAGGGGAAATGAAACATTAAGGCTGCAGGAGGACTTTGTGAGATTGTCCGGGGCACAGCCTTGTAAGTCACGATGGTGAGCTTGCCCTGCCGCCTAAGGGAATGGGGAGACGTCGAAAGACATAAGCATGGAGTGGCATAGGGAACTGTGTGACTTCTAAGATCTGTCAGGCTACTGCCTGTAGAACGAATAGGTGGTTGGTGGAGCACGGTGGAGGAAAGAGACTGATCAGAAGCGCCAAGCCTCCAGGCCATGGGGCAGTGGCATGGACCGTGATGGTAGTAGCGATGGAGAGACCTGAGTGGACTGGAGAGACGTTTGGGAGGTAGAATACTTGGTGCCTGGTGGAGGCGTGGTATCTGACACCCAGTTTCTGTCTTGGACACTGGGTGGAGGGAGCAGGTTTTAGCTGCCTGAACTTTGAGGTGCTAGCGTGGAGGCAGCTGGTGGACATATATGTAGCCAGAGCTCAGGAGAGAGGTCTTCACTGGAAGTATAGATTGGGGGATCAACACCTAAGAGATGAAAACCAAAGCCATGGAAGGGAAATTTTGGGTGTGTTGAACCATGTCTTTCAGCTTTCTTGCTGGGAAGGGAGGTGTAGGGGAAGGTTGGTCCATTCTCTGTAAGGATTTTGTCTATTCTGCCTAATGAAGAAACTGGGACCCAGAGAGTTTCAATAATTTAATTGTGCAGGTGAAGGTCTGTTAAATGGCAACATTGGATTCTAGCCCAGGATATTTGACTTAGAACCTCAGTCCTGAGTTGCATTTCTAGAGCTAGATGCTGGGAAACTCTCACTGTGCCTGCCTTGCCAGGCCAGTGATGGGGGTCTTGCACGCAGAGGGTCCTTCGAGGGCCCTGCCATCTCTGTCATGCCCAGCCAGTGTGCTCAGTGCTGGTGTCTGTGCTGCTGGCCTCAGCCAGGGTCCAGTATCCACAGGAAGGGGAAGCAGGAGGGAGGAGAGTGTTTTCAAGTGGACAGCAGTGTCACACAGAGGTCATGGCCAACATACGGTGGCCCCAGGCCCCTAGCCTGCTCTCCACCGGTTGAGAATGCTGTCCTGCTAATTTTACCCAGTTCCTCTTCAGCCCCACAACTAGCCACCAGTCAGCCACAGCACCAGCATGTCACATGCTGCGGCCAAGTTCTGTGGTCACTGTGGTTCCAAAGGGGTTTCCTCAGCTTAGCTCAGCCGGAGAGCTTATCAGAGAACCCACTTGGCAGACGTGCAGGCAGCAACTCTCCTGCTGTGTGAATTCCCCTCTACTTCTTATTAGCTGCATGTAGTTTTCTTAGGCCATTATTGCTATATAACAAACCACCCCTAAACNCCAACATACGGTGGCCCCAGGCCCCTAGCCTGCTCTCCACCGGTTGAGAATGCTGTCCTGCTAATTTTACCCAGTTCCTCTTCAGCCCCACAACTAGCCACCAGTCAGCCACAGCACCAGCATGTCACATGCTGCGGCCAAGTTCTGTGGTCACTGTGGTTCCAAAGGGGTTTCCTCAGCTTAGCTCAGCCGGAGAGCTTATCAGAGAACCCACTTGGCAGACGTGCAGGCAGCAACTCTCCTGCTGTGTGAATTCCCCTCTACTTCTTATTAGCTGCATGTAGTTTTCTTAGGCCATTATTGCTATATAACAAACCACCCCTAAACCTAGTGGCTTTCAACCACAACCATCTGTGATTACTCATGGATTTATGGGTTGGTCTTCTGATGTGGGCCAGGCTTGACCAGTCTCAGCTGGGCTCCCTAATGTGACTGTGGCCACCTGTGTGCTGACTCATGGATGATGACCTCAGCGGGGGCAATTGGTCCATGCTTCACAGACTTCACACTCCTTCACATGCCTCCTCCATTCAGTTTAGCCTGAGCTTGGTTTCATATCATGGTGGGGATTCCGAGAGAGGCAGTGAAAGCCCTGCTTCCTGTTGAGAAGAGCAGCAGTCACATTGCAAAGGCTATCAAGAGAAAGACGGTGAACTGGAGCCAACATACCACAGGGCCAAACCTCTCAGAGACTCAGTTTGCATACTTGGTAGGTGGGAATGGTGTCCCTTGTATCATGTGCTGCTGTGGTGTGCTGTGTTCTTCGACGGGATAGTTGGTCAGGTGTGGCCTCAAGAGGGGACCCAGAAGAGTTGTGGGGATTAAACTCACCAAGACAGAGTCCCTACAGGTTGAGAGGGGCCCCAGGGAGTGGGTCGGCCACTTAGCCGGGGAGCCAGGAGAGGGTGAAGACTCATGGACAAGAGTCTTCACTGGGGGGTCAGGATGGGGTACACAAGCAAACAGTGCGAGGGGATTTCACTGGTGCATTTGAATATCACTAGGTCACAGTCACTGTGGGTAGGGGGAGAAAGGGGAATTTGTGGCAGGGGCCCAGCTTATCACACCGGTGCACCTGATTACCTGGGCTGGTGCTCACAGCCTGTTTGTGGCGATGCTGAGACAGTGAGTGGGAAGATAGGATCTTTTAAAATTTACAATACACCTTGCAAAACTTGGACCCCATTTTGTTTCAAAAGCTAATCTCCTCAAGTGTGAAAGGCCTAGTGACTAGATTTGCCTTTGGAGAAAATCTTCGTTTTGAGGAACCTCTGCACAACAAGGATATGTCTCTCGCCAGAGGAAAGACTGTGAAGCAATACCAATATTGAAAAGCTAAGTACTCTGGTTAGCCTCCCTTCAGAGAGCCAGTCAGAAAATATTTATCACCAGTTTGTTGTGTAAGAGACATTATGTAAGAGAAACTGAATGAACAAAGGGCTGGATGTAATAGAGGGGAAATGAAACATTAAGGCTGCAGGAGAACTTTGTGAGATTGTCCGGGGCACAGCCTTGTAAGTCACGATGGTGAGCTTGCCCTGCCGCCTAAGGGAATGGGGAGACGTCGAAAGACATAAGCATGGAGTGGCATAGGGAACTGTGTGACTTCTAAGATCTGTCAGGCTACTGCCTGCAGAATGAATAGGTGGTTGGTGGAGCACGGTGGAGGAAAGAGACTGATCAGAAGCGCCAAGCCTCCAGGCCATGGGGCAGTGGCCTGGACCGTGATGGTAGTAGCGATGGAGAGACCTGAGTGGACTGGAGAGACGTTTGGGAGGTAGAATACTTGGTGCCTGGTGGAGGCGTGGTATCTGACACCCAGTTTCTGTCTTGGACACTGGGTGGAGGGAGCAGGTTTTAGCTGCCTGAACTTTGAGGTGCTAGCGTGGAGGCAGCTGGTGGACATATATGTAGCCAGAGCTCAGGAGAGAGGTCTTCACTGGAAGTATAGATTGGGGGATCAACACCTAAGAGATGAAAACCAAAGCCATGGAAGGGAAATTTTGGGTGTGTTGAACCATGTCTTTCAGCTTTCTTGCTGGGAAGGGAGGTGTAGGGGAAGGTTGGTCCATTCTCTGTAAGGATTTTGTCTATTCTGCCTACAAACTATTATTTGTTCCTGTGGAAAGATTGTATGTGTGTGTGTGAGAGAGAGAGAGAGGAGAGCACATGAATGCTCACACATCCCTAAGGGTGATGTAAGGGGTCCCCCAGGTAGGAACCAGTCCCACAGTCCATCACTCTTGGAGGAGGCAGATCCTGGGAAAGGAGATGAAGATGGGAGAGTTGGGCCTGATACTTCAGGGAAAACCCTCCTCTACTTCTGTCTCCTCATCTCCTTTCCCGCCTTCCCCAGGGAAGGGCAGGGGGCTTTCATAATACCCTTCCTTCCTGCTTGCTCTGCTCAGACCACCTGGACTTAAAACACTGTGACCAAGTTAGCCAGGCTTGGCTTTTGATAAGTTAAATGGAAAAAACTAGAAAACTGTTTCTGCTTTCAACTCTGCTTTCATGGTTCTCCTGTTTCTAAAGAGGTTCAGGAAGTCACTTTGAGATTCAGATGGGAGAGATGACCCCTCCTCTCTGTTTTAGGTTGGACCTGCTCTTGACTTTCCTTGTGGGTGGGTAGGTGGGGGACTTATTAGGATAGAAGGAATGGGCAATAAGCTTTGAGAGATAAGGATGCTGATAAGACAGACAAGTTACATTTGTAAAACATTACATTTTAGAACCCCTGACAGGGCCTCCTTCCTCCCTGACCTTCCATTCTTCCATCCTGAAGTGCCAAGGAAACCTGGATCATTATAGAGGTTTCTGCCAAGTTAAAACAATCAGCTTTCAAATCCTGGCCCCATTCCCCTCTCCATGCCAAGGTCCAGAGAGCTCTCCCATCCCCCTGCAGCTCTGACCCTGGTGCTGATTTCTGAGCAGCTGCAGCCTCTGAAAGTGCAGACGGGGTCCTGGGTGGCTGGTTGAGCTCTTGAGGGAGGAAGCCCTGGGATGTCCACTCCGTCTCTCAGTCCTTCCACTGCTCCTCCTGGGCTCTGCCATTTACAAGGGCATGCAGGTGTGCTGAGTCACATCAGTCCTGCCTGACTCTTTGCGACTCCATGGATTGTAGCCCACCAGGCTCCTCTGTCCATGGGATTCTTCAGGCAAGAATACTGGAGTGGGTTGCCATGCCCTCCTCCAGCTGGATCTTCCCAACCAGGAATCAAATCCACGTCTCCCGTGGGTGAATAAAATGGATGAAAGTTCCTGCATTTATGGAGCCCACATCCTAATGAGAACAAAATTTCACGCTTAAAGGTACAATTTCTATTTTCCATGCAACCTGGTGTCAACTACATGAGGTCTTTTCATTTGCTGGCGAGTAGCTCCAGGGCTGGGGGGAACATCCACTGCTGCACAAAGAGGCTACATCTGATTGACTGAAGGGCTGGTCATGACTAATTCTGACAACAGGTGAGCCCCACTTTCACCATGGAATTTCAGCCCCCACGTGCCCCAGTTCTGAGCTAAGATTCCACTGTCCCTGTGCACTGGGTGGGATTGCGAGGAACATGAAGACTCGATGAAAGGCTGTGTGCATTGAGTGGACGCATCCCTGAGGGATAGGAGGGACGAGCTAGTCATTTCAGCCACAGCCAGGCAGTGCCAAGTAGCGCTTTGAGCTTATTAGCTTTATTGAACCCACTTCAGATGCTGTGAGCCACCCCTGGGAGCCCCTCAGAGAGCACCGCCTCCCTTGGTGGGCTGAGGGTCTTGGCTGTGGACACCTTGGGGGCAGAGTGGTGAGTGGCCTGTGGGGTCAGCTGCAGTTCACGCCCGCATCCTCATTGTGGTTGCAGTTGTGAGAGCCCCAGCTGCTCTTGCTGCAGTCCCACAGGGTCCATTCTGAGCCTGAACATGCAACATCATCCAGCCAGATGTTTCCAGAGCCTGGACACAGAGACAGCAAGGAGAGAGAGGAGTGCGGGGTTAGGGTTCAAGCTGTGTGGTCCGTCTGTCCTCGAGGCATTCCACAGGGAGCTAGACTGATCATTTCTCCTGCAACTGCCCAGGCCCACGGTGCGGACGACTGATCTGCTCTCTTAGGATGACTCTGCCTCTCTTCTGCTTTCTACCCTTTGATAAAAGTCTCATCCAAGTATTTAATACGTAATCCAAGCATGATCTGAAATCTCTTGAGGATCTCTCAGGGTTTGTCTCTTCCTTAAATGCCTTTGGAACCAGGTCATTCCCAGTTCCGAAGCATTCATACCTCCTTCAAACCCCGTTCCTTCTGACATCATCAATTTCAGATCAAGAGCTCAGAGAAATTACTGGCTTATTTGATTCCAGTAATTTACAGTGTGACAATCTATATAGGCTTAATCCGTGGGAGGAAATGTGTGTTTTTAAGGAGTTTTATAATCCAACTAGACTCAGATTAAAAAATAGGTATGCATTTTGGTTCGGTGGAGGGGGAGGGGTAAGGGCAGAGAAGATTTGGGGGCGGGAGCAGGAGAAATCAGCCTAGTGTCCTTGCCAGGTCAGCTCTTGGTAGTTGTTTAGTTGTTTAGTTGCCAAGTTTCTTTTGCAAACCAATAGACTGTAGCCCACCAGGCTCCTCTGTCTACGGAATTTTCCAGGCAAGAATACTAGAGTGGGTTGCCAAGCCCTCCTCCAGGGGACCTTCCTGACCAAGGGATTGAACGCCCATCTCCTGCATTGGCAGGCAGATTCTTTACCACTGAGCCACCAGGGAAGCACAGGTCTGCTTTTATGGCCAAAGAAAATGACCTTTTCCTGCAAAACATAGTTGAGTCTCCAGCACTCCAGGACATCTTTCCAAAACTGGTTTTAGGAAATCCCCGCTCTGATTCACTGTCCCTTCCCTTCTCCTTGAAGATGATCAATCTTGGGCGGCCCAGGCCTTTAGGCTCCAGAGAGCTGAGATGACCACTGTGCTTGCCTGCCTGACATCTTTGTTCTCCTGGCTTCCACCCCTCAGCTGTCCTTCAGAGATCATCCCTCACAAACACTGTCGGACATGTGGCATTCTGGCTGTAGGACTGGATGGACAGTGGTTTCTGTCCCTGTGGAGGAAGAGAGCCTTCTTTCTCCTGGGGCTGCCAGGCAGAAGGATGTAAGTAAGCTGGGGCCCTGAGCTGTGAAACTTTTCAGTTGCTTGAGCCAATCCCTTTCTTTTAAGCCAACCACGATGAGTCACTTGCAACTGGCGGGTGCCAACACCCTACCCAGGAAAGAAAGCTCACATCAACACCTCAAAAAAAAAAGAAAAAGAAAAAGACTCCTGGTTGAGGACTGATTCACTCACCAGCTCCCACATTGTAGATAGCACTTCCAGAGGAGTAGCCCAGCATGCGGCAGAAGACAGTGGCATCTGAATTGTCCCAGCTGTCATCACAGATTGTCCCCCATGCACCATTATAGAAAATTTCAGCTCGGCCTCGGTTCCTAGAGCCGATAATCCGGACGGTTAAGGAGGAGTCACCTGGATAGCAAAACACACGTGGGAGAGGTAAGGGAGCAGCACAGGGCTTTGCGTAGATGCAGGTTCTGCCTTTTGATTTCTGAAGTCCTACTGTTGTTGTTCAGTCATTAAGTCATGTACGACTCTTTTCGACCCATGGACCACAGTATGCCAGGCTTCCCTGTCCTTCACCATCTCCCAGACTTTGCTTAAACTCATGTCCACTGAGTTGGTGATGCTATCTAACCATCTCATCCTCTGCCTCCCCCTTCTCTTTTTGCCTTGGAAGTCCTACAGTCAGGGAAAAGAAGTCTTCTGCTTGGCTGTCATCATAGCAGTAAGATCCCACGTTATGGCACTGAGTGTCCAGCACTACCAGCGGCCTCTGTGCACGGAGGCTTGCAGGTGTGAGGCCATAGCGGGAGGTGCCTCTGCAGCTGGCCTTGCAAATACAGCCTGCCATGTTTTGCTTGCGTTGTGGAGGAAAAAAAGGGAGGAGGAAGAAGGGAGGAAGAGAGGGAGGGAATTGGGGGTGGGGAAGAAGCGAGGAAAGAAGGGAGAGAGAGAAACTGTTACCTCTGGCTCTGTGACACAGGCAGGCTTAGCTTTCCCCCCAAATGAGGAATCTCTCTGAGAACAAAGGCCTCTCCCCCAGAACACGTACAACTTTCAAGTACAGAGTAGTCTCTATAGCATATGTTAAACAGAACAGAAATAGCAATTACCTTTTTGACCTTTTTCTCCCTTGGCTCCTTGTGGCCCAGTAGCTCCTGCCATGAGGAGAAAAACCGCACAGTTTGAAGGAAACCAAGTCAGGACCCCAGCTCTCCTTTGCCAGCAGTAGGGAGGAGTGGTGGGGGTCAGACTCTCTCCTCCATCTTTGCCGGCCCCCTGGCATCAGGGGGACTGGATATGCCATGGATCTCCATGGTTGATCAGGAAGAAATGGGCCTGAGCTACAGCAGGAAGGACCTGAGCTAAGTTAGAGAAGGACATTCCAGAGGCATGGCGGGGGAGGTCGCTCCTGAGGTCAGTCACGGAGACTGTATGGTCCAGGGGCCTGGCTGGGCATCGTCTAGCACATTGTCATCTTCTGCGCTGAGTGCCCAGCTGTGCCTTATTCACCTCTGTAAGCTCCAGGCCGAGGGCAACCCTAGCACAAGACTTCTCCACAGAACCACTAAGCCTCTAGCCTTCTGGTTCTGAAAACCACTCCCAACCCCTTATAACAGGCCTCTCCTTTGAACTCTTATGTCAGAAGCCGAGACCTTACCTCTCGATCCAGGCTCTCCCTTTTGGCCACTTGGTCCAGGTGCCCCCTTGAGGCCTCCCAGGCCTGGGCTTCCCTTCTCTCCCTTCATGCCTGCAAGGCCTGGGGAAGAGAGAGAGCACTACCATCAGATGTTCTGCTCTGCTTTCCAAGGGAAACTAACAGCCTTGGTGTTTAATGAATGAATTGTCCTGAAGGTCCCCCCACCCCTATCAATGGGCTATTTGGATGTTCAGCCTTGGGGCAGGGGCAGAGTGTTGCCCCCGCCCCAACAACCCCCCCACCCCACCCCACCTTCCAGGTAAACTCTGGCTGGGGGCAAGAGGGTGAAAATAGCCGAAAGGATTCCGAAGTTGTTGGTCCTCATTGGGCCATTATGTGGAAGCCATTCTGGGAGAATTTGCTAGAATATTTCCAGGCCTCAATTTCCTGGTGAGTAAGTTAGAATAGGAAAAGAAAATCCACCTTAGTAGTAATAAAGACTGCTCAGGAAATGTGTCTGGGGAGTTTTGTTTTGACTCCTTAGGGTGGGGCCAGCAAGAAGACTAGAAATGCTGTGTGTAAGGGTGGGGACCAAGGACTGTAATGATAGTCCTGTGGGAAGTAGCAGGAGGAGGGGGTGCTTTGAGGGCCAATGTGAACAGGGAGATGCACCAAAGAGATACAGGCCAGGCACCATTTTGGGAACCGGAGAGAAAGGTTGCTTAGCTCCTCGGAGGCTGCGCAGCCTGAATTCACTGCCATGCGGCAGCTCCTTAGGCTTTTTTACTGTTTTTTCTCTCAACTCCACCCCTTTAAACCCTTTCCCCTGGTTGATCATTGGAAGAGCCTGAGGCTTGAAAGACAGAGCCCTGGAGGCCTCGGCACTCTGGTGGAAAGTTACTGCAGTTACAGCCCTGCTTTCAGGGTCAACAAAACCCGCCTCAGAGAGTCCTTCCAGTCATTATTGTGGAAAATTAAAATGAAGCCAACACTTACCTGGAAATCCTGATTCTCCTTTTGTTCCTTTCTGTCCTTGAAGTCCTAAGATCAAAATACAGAAAAGGGAAGAAGATAATAAAACTTAGATATTAAACACTTTTAATCTTAGACAACCTCTACCTTCTGTCTGATTAATGCAGATGGAAAGGTACATTGGTTCTCCTCGATTGTTTAAAGCCTCTTTAGCAGAGCATAAAAGTAGACAGACTGCAGATAAATGGGTACGTGTGTTGGGGTGAAATAGAAACGTGGTGGATGAAGGTCTGGATTAGGTGAACAGACCCCACACTCAGTAACTGGCCTTCTTTGTCCAGTAATAACCTGGCTTGATATCTATTCCTTCTTGTTGCAAAAGAAAGAAAAGATTTGAAAAAATATTTTCTATTGGAAAAGAATTGAGAGATATTTTGAAAATAAAGTTATTTTTATTTCTAAAAGACTATGGAGGGGACTCAGAGGCCACTAGAAGCTCTGGGGGTCTCTCACCCTCAGTAGATATTCCATAAGTCTATTGGTTTATTTCACTGTGGCCCCCACTATAGCTAAACAGTTAAGCAGCTAAAGGGTCTCATGTCCAGAAAATGGGAAAATAACCACTGCAATTATTTGGGATGATCCTATTTGTAGTTCTGATGTGAAAGTTCCTCCCTCCCTCCCTCCCTTCCTTCCTCCATTCATCTCTTTATTCACTAACTTATGTAGAAGGCCCACTATTCCCAGCACCATGATGGGTCATTACTTATTGTGGGATAATAACCTATTGGTTTAGCAACTCCATGATCTCTCAGTTTCAGGGAAACAGGACTCTCCAAGACAGTCACATAAACTTGGGGAAAGTAAAGCTCATTACTGATCGTAAAGTAACAGTTTCTTGAGGGTAACAATGGGATTGTACTTCCACCATGATCTTGACTGGGGTCCCTTCTAACAAGCCAGCTCAGGTTTAACCAAAAACCCACTCATTGGATGGTTACTAGGAACCAAGAGGAACTCAGTTACTGTCACTGCCAATCACGTGGGGGACGTTCCTGCCTCCCACTTCAAATTCCTGGCTTTCCTGAGTACCCACTGTGTGCTGGTCAGTGGAGGGCGGAGGCGGGACCTGGCAGGCCTCTTCAGGATCCCTTCTTGGAAGAATGAACAGGGAGTCCTGGCTCCTGGCCACCTTTCAGATGGCTAGCCTGAGGAGGAGGGTCAGAGGGCTGAGGAGCTAGGAGCTGCTGCTGCAGGCCTGGGCACTAAGGGAGGCTGGAAGGGCTGGAAAGATCTGAGAGAGCAACTAGTTTTGCCCCTCATTCTTGAGATAAGGACCAGTTTGAGTCTCAGAGAGCTTCTTCTAAACGCTGGAGGAACCTTTGAGGTCAGCTGGCAGGCAGGCTGCAGCTCACCCCAGGCCAGCTGTGCTTCTTCCGGTCCCTCTGTTTGGAAAGTCTCACCCCTTTGGTCTCCTGGAGAACTGGATCAAGCCTGTGAAAGCTGCTATGATGCTAGATGTTGCCGACTATAAAACCTTCTCTGGCCTTGCCCATGGATGATGCACTTCCTCCCAGGGCAGCACAGGACCCAGAGAGCCTGGGTTTGCATCTGCCTCCATGACATTTAGTCCAGTTCCCTCTCCCTCAGCCTAACCTTTCTCCTCTGAGCTTCTGGTTGCCTCGGGGATGGTTATAAGACTGAAATATAGTCACCTGTGTCAAGCCCTAAGCCTCGTGCCTGGCAAGTGGTGCCATGTGGACCCTGGGGACCCTTTTGGTACTTGTATGTACTCCTCCACTGGGGAGCACCTGGGGCCCTGGGGCTAAAGCCCCCACAGGAGCTCCAGCCTTGCTGCCCAGGAAGCCCCCCAAATGTTTGCTGTTGACTCTAAGTGGCCCAGCAGGGGCGGCAGATGTGTCCTCTCTACTTAGGTGAGTGCTCGGTTGTTCAGTTGTACCTGACTCTTTGTGACCCCATGGATTGTAGCCCATCAGGCTCCTCTGGAATACTGGAATAGATTTTCATTTCCTCCTCCAGGGGATCTTCCTGACCAGGGATCAAACCTGCCTCTCCTACATTGGAGGGCAAATTCTTTAGTACTGAGCCACATTGGAAGCTTACCCCTGTGCCATCTGGGAAGTCATCCTCTGTGCTTACCTGCATCTGAATTGCAGGTGTCAAGATTAGGGAGGAGAAACCACATTCAGAAACCTGTCTTTGGTTGTTAAATAGAAAAATGGTTCATATCTAGATTCTTGATCCCCTGTGTCTCGTCCTAAAGGATGCCATATTGCACAAATCTTTACCTTAAGAGCCTGTCCCTAGATGCAAGGTTGAAGCCACCTCACACTGTGATCTCTCCTGATTGCCTCCCCACTACCTAAGAAGCCTCCAAAGCACGAAACAACAAACGTCTTGTACAAACAGGAGCCCTAGGTAAGCCCTGGCTCACTAGGTCCATGGTCCCCGAGGCCTGACTCTCCCACCTCATTTCTCACACCCTCCCCCAGCCCCTCACCTCTGGGAGACTAAGCATCTACTCCTGAACGCGCTATGCTGGACACTCTGTCAGGGGCTTCACATGCATCTCCCAGCTGCCCTGCTAGGTTGTGCCACTTCCCTCTTTATAGAGGAGGAAGTCTACACTCAGAGATGCGAGGTGATTTATCCCAGGTCACGCAGAGAGGGAGTGGTGAAGTTACATTTGGGAACCAGGGTTGGCCTCCCACTGGGCACTGTGGCTGCCTGGTCCACCAGCTTACTCCCGCCTGGAATTTCACATGGGCTCTCCATGGGATTCCAAAGACTTTCAGTAGCCTTGGGCCATCCCTTACTCCTAAATGAGTAGTCAAACTACAGTGAACATCAGAGTCACCTGTACAAGGTTTGTTAAAAACTTTCTGGGACTTTTCTGGTGGTCCAGTGACTAAGACTCTGAGCTCCCAATGCAGGGGCCCTGAGTTCAATCCCTGGTCAGGGAACTAGATCCCACTTGCCACACTGAGAGTTTGCATGCTACAACTAAGACCAAGCACAGCCAAAGAAATAAATAACAAGATTCAAAAACCCTTCTCCCTTACACTTCTGAAAACAAACAAACAAAAAACAACTTGCTAAGCTCCACCCCAGAGTTTCCAATTCCGTGCATCTGATTTGGGCATCTGAGACGCTGTGTTTTTAACAAGTTTCCAGGTATTGCTGATGCTGCTAGTCCAGGAATCAAGGTTTGAGTAACCACTTCCCTAAACACATCCCACTCAGTCTTTAGGGACCAGCTCACAGCTCAGCTCCTCCAAGAAGACTTCTGGTCTCTAAAGAACCAACGACCCCCTCCCCTGGCTGAACTCTCACGGAACCCACTGGCCCTTGATAAAATGCCCTCTAAGAAATGTATAATAGGTATAAATAGATATATAATAGGTGGAGGTTTTATCTTCAAAACTCCCCTCTTCAAGGGGAGAACACTGGAACTGAGTTTTGTGTGCTTTCTCTTCCGGCCTCCCTCGACTCTGAGGGGGTGCTCACTGAGTTACTGTGCATGGATCCAAGGACTAGTAATTACTTTGCTATAATTCAAGGTGGTGTCCTGATTGGATCAGGGAGAAGGAGAAATGGCTGAAAACAGAAGTGCGTGTTTATAAATGCATGTTGTAAGCTTACACTGGAAGGGAAGGAATGCTGTTTGTCCTCTTAACCACAAGTAAACTGGGATTCCTCGGGTGTCACAGGCTCAAGCTGAAAGGGCCTCAAATGTTTATTTGCAAGGTGCTTATTTAGAGGCATAATTTTCTCCCAAGAAAATAGTTTAGTTGAAAAGCACAAGCCTTCCTATTGTTTCATGTTCAGCTGGTACTCTGCCTAAAATATTTCCCTTCGATCAGAGAAAATTGCTTGTTTCAAATTCAGAATGCTGGCGAATTGTCAGGGAACTGGGTATTATTCTAGACCTTTCCCCATACTCCACAGAGGAACAAACCAAGGCCTTGCAAGGTCCAATATCAACCTATCATCACCTAGCTAGTTGACAAGTCCAACGTAACACACAGGCCTACTGACTCTGATGTAATGTAGAAATTTCCAGTACATTGGGAAACTTCCTTAAATACCATTCCAACTTACAGGCTAAGTGCTGCCTGGCAAACTTATGGTTAATTTAATAACGAACAACCTAGAATTGTATGATAAGAAGTCAGATGGTAGATAGAGGACCCAAAACTGGGACATATGTAGACTTCTACAGATGTCTCTAAGAAACTTACAGGAAAATGAGGAAAACTCTGTGGCAATCTAGTGATATGAGTTGGGAGAATTTAATAAATTCTTAGATTAACTCAATGCTTAGACACGGGGAATGAAATTAGCTGAGAAATTGTATTCATGATATAATGCTCAGTTGCTATTATGGATTATTCTTTGTTACTTTAAAAGTAAAACACATCTTAAAATACAGATGTGTTTTACTTAAAACACATCTTAAAATACAGATTTTAAGGAACTAGATTTCAAGTTATTGGCACATTGGCTTAGTCTCAAAAGAAACATAAAAGGACACAGAAAATTCAGATTCTTGTTACAGTTTAGACATTAGTACTGCTGAGATGCAGAAATTTTTATCCGATTGGGATTTTGGAGCTTAAATGTTTTGGCTGCTTCTATTATGACCCACCTAGATGGAATATTAAAAAGCAGAGACATTACTTTGCCAACAAAGGTCCGTCTAGTCAAGGCTATGGTTTTTCCTGTGGTCAGGTATGGATGTGAGAGTTGGACTCTGAAGAAGGCTGAGCGCCGAAGAATTGATGCTTTTGAACTGTGGTGTTGGAGAAGACGCTTGAGAGTCCCTTGGACTGCAAGGAGATCCAACCAGTCCATCCTAAAGGAGATCAGCCCTGGGTGTTCTTTGGAAGGACTGATGCTAAAGCTGAAACTCCAGTACTTTGGCCACCTCATGTGAAGAGTCGACTCACTGGAAAAGACTGATGCTGGGAAGGATTGGAGGCAGGAGGAGAAGGGGGCGACCGAGGATGAGATGGCTGGATGGAATCACTGACTCGATGGACATGAGTTTGAGTGAACTCTGGAAGTTGGTGATGGACAGGGAGGCCTGGCGTGCTGTGATTCATGGGGTCGCAAAGAGTCAGACACGACTGAGCGACTGAACTGCATTTAACTGAACTGAACATCATTTCACGAGATGGGGAGGTAGAAAGAGAAATGCCATGATCACAAGCTGAAGTGAGCCCTTCCTTATTTCCAAACAGTTTACTTTCCAAAATGGCTAAAGGATTTAGAGCTAAAATTAGTTTTGTTGTGGATTTTCTTTTCCCTCAAAGTGAAGTGATTTTGCAGTCATTTGAAAGATCAAAGGTTAGCAAACACCAAGTTTGGGGGGTTTGTGAATGGTGAAAGGAAATACTGTTAGAAAAATTTCTTCTTGGTGATAATGTCCGACCTTAAATATGAGCTATGCAATCTATCTTCCCAACAGAATGGAAGGAGCCTCCTCGTTGCCATCTTTAATCTGAGATGGCTCCTCTTTCTCAAGGGGTGTGAACATGGGGAAATAGTCCTCCAGAATGGATTGGAGTGTGGTTATTGTTTAAAACAGTAGGAAGATTTGGTGACTAAACTAGGATTGACCCATCTACTGTGGGGTGGAAAATATGGGCAATTCTGATCTCTGTGTCCTATACTCTATGCCATTCTATACAACAAAATTTAGAAAAGCACAATTTTGGACTCAGACTTTGGGATTAAATCTTGGACTCAGTGTATATTAACTATGAGATCCCGAGGAAAGGCTTTACTTTCTGGGAGCCTTTACTTCCTCAGCTGTAAGGTAGGTTTGGTGAAACTCAGCTGTGTGGGTGGGTGCACTAAGATTATGGGAGTAAAGGCTTAGAGGTGTCATTAATAATAAACAGACCTCTTTCTTTTGGTAATTAATGCACAATAATGGGGCTTCCCAGGTGGCTCAGTGGTAAAGAAACCACCTGCCAATGCAGGAGACACAGGTTTGATTCCTGGGTTGGGAAGATCCCCTGGAGCAGGAAATGGCAACCCACTCCAGTCTTCTTGCTTATGGACAGAGGAGCCTGGTCACTGAAGTCCATGTGGTGGCAAAGAGTCAGATACAACTGAGCAACTGGACATACATGCACAAAAATGAGGTCTAGCTGTTACCTACATTAGGTCAAGGGACCGTAATTTCTCTGTTTTCAATCCCATGCAGCTGGATATTCTCCTGTGAGATTGATGATTTTATTTACAAAATGGGAAATACATCAGTTTGAAAAACTGGCTTGATATAATCAAAACTGAACAAATACTGCAGTACCTCTAGTTTGGGGAACACCAACATCCTGACATTGACAAATAGGAATTGCTTCCCATGATGAGAAGATCTGGCTCCCACCCTCCCTCCCTTCTCCCACTTCAGAAATCTGACCTCTCCAAAAGTCCATTAACCCATGACTTCAGGATGATACACAGCCCTGGCTACAACTAGTTAGGTTATGGTCCCATGAGAACTCCTTCCCAAGCTGTCTATGTAGACCATCGGCTACTTGATCAAGGGAAATGTTTGGATTTGAGTGGGAAACCTTTGCAATTTGGAATAAATTATGATCATCACACACCCCAAATTGAAAATGCAATTCACTTACCTGAGCAGCTGGAGTTAAGGAATAACCCTTAGAATTTTCCAGATTTGGTATTCATCACTAGGCTTGGTTGATAGAAGTTCCCATAAAGGTGCCCACCTAATATGCATGTGTCCGTGCTAAGCTGCTTTAGTCATGTTTGACTCTTTGTGATCCTATGGACTGTAGCCCGTCAGGCTCCTCTGTTCATGGGATTCTTCAGATCAGAATACTGGAGTGGGTTGTCATGCTCTCCTCCAGGGGCTCTTCCCAGCCCAGGGAGAGAACCTGCATCTCTTATGTGTCCTGCATTGGGGGGCAGCTTCTTTACCACTAGCACCCCCAGGGGACTTGTTAATGGAGTTAAAATGATTCCCAGTCAACCAAAAGTGTCTGTGGGATCTTGGGGTGGGATCTTGGGTAAATAACAAAAAACTATAACAGGGTCTGAAAGTCCTATGTTTCCTTCTAAGAGTGGAAGAAGCTGCTGAAGCTTCTGCTCTGATCCTTCCAGAACTTGGGTAGAGGGAGAAGGTGTTCCTCATCAGACTGCCCTGATGGGGTGGGGGTGCTCTCAGGTTGCTTGAAGGAAAAGGCAGAGTGATAAAGTGTAATGGATGAGGCCCCAAGTTTTGAGTCAGCCAGGCCTGGATTCCAACCTTAGCTGCATCTCTTACTGTGAAGCAGCTCTAACAAAAGTGTTGATCCTTTTGAGCTATCATGAAAATGCTCTTTGAGTTTTAGGACTCAAACCCTCCCAGGATGCAGCGTGTAGGCAAGATTCCCCACCTTTGGACAGTGGAGACACAGGCTGGGGACCTGGGAACTGAGTGCAGTGCTGCCTGTGTGTAAAATCTCATTTTATCATCCATACTCTTGCTTAGTCAAGAATCACTAGTCTGGCAAAGGTGGGATGGGGTGCAGGGGCTCACCCCAAAATTTATAACTGAGGGAGAAAAGCCAACATCTCCATGAAGCCAAGCAGAAAACTCAGGGGTAAGACATCTTTAGGCCTCAGAATCAGAAATCCTAACATCTGGGGTCAGGGAAGAGAGAAGTATAAGACCAGAGAGAAGCAGCCAATAAATTGGGGTCGCCTGACCACTACACCCACATGGAGCCTGGAAGGCGAGACTTTGCTGACAGCCTTCAGTGGTATCCACATGGGATTGGGTAGCAGAGCCCCTGCCTGTCCTGACCCACCATCTGTGAGAAGGAAAGCATCTTTGAAGATGGATGGGTTAGAAGGACAGTTGTATAGGAGTCACCTGTGCCAGGGCTCCTGACAACCTTCAGGGAAAACCCAAAGGTCAAAGGCCCAGAGTCCCAGGCTCAGAAAGTGGCCTGCCCAGCTCTCTGGCCAGAGCTTCCTGAAGCTCCACCACATCCCAGACCTGGACTCAAGGTATGCTAACCTACAGAGCCCTCCCTCACCTTCCAAGACTTCATCTGCTCTGTTCCCTTTCTCTAGACTGGTCTTCCTCTCTCCATCTGGCCAAGCCCTATGGCCATCCTCTATGACTCAACTCCAGCTCTTCCATCACTCCTGCAAGATGCTATACTTTGCTACCCATACCAGGGGCCACTGTGAACTTGAAGATTTTGACAGAGTCAAGTCACATATGTTTTTTTTTTAAAAATCAATCAATCCATTGACCACCTGATCAATGAAAAATGAGAAGGCCTGCCCCTGGTGTGGGTTTCTAACATGGCTCTTGGATGAAGGCATCCAGATTGTCTAACTCAAGTATGACCTTCTGCACTTGCCGTGACTGTCCACAGACATCTTTGGAAGATGCCCAGCCCTTTCTCCACCTGCACTGGCCAGAACACCTCCTGGCCTACACCTGGCTTCCTAAATGGTGCATGGCACTCCTCCACGCAAAACGCTCAGCAGAGTGTGCCTGATGCCATCTGACAACAGCTTGTCTGCCTGTCTCCTGCACCAGCCTGCATGTCTGAGGGCAGGAACCAGGTGTTATGTGTCTTGGAGGCCCAACACTTTCTAGACTATCCAGTGGACCAGACTTTCTAGACCATCTTGGGTGCCTGGACTTACTTAGTGACCTAGCAAAAGTTAGCAGTTGTTTATAAAGCAGACCACATTGGTAGGATGGCTTATAACCTCGACTAAATTGGCCTAACAGTTTATGACCTTGACTAAGTTGGTGTGATGGTTCATGAACTACTAGTCTCTGTGATTTGGGTAACTGTGGGTCACTCCTTTCAGCCTGGGCCCCCCTGGGAGAATGTGCAAGTTGGGTTTTTTGACAAAGTGAAATTGCTCAGTCGTGTCTGATTCTTTGTGACCCCATGGACTGTAACCTACCAGGCTTCTCCATCCATGGGATTTCCCAGGCAAGAGTACTGGAGTGGGTTGCCATTTCCTTCTCCAGGGAATTTTCCCAACCCGGGGATTGAACCCAGGTCTCCCGGATTGCAGGCCCACCAGGGCTTTTGACAAAGTGAAGTGAAGTGAAGTTGCTCAGTCATGTCCAACTCTTTGCAACACCATGAACTGTAGCCTACCAGGCTCCTCAGTCCATGGAATTTTCCAGGCAAGAAAACTGGAGTGGGTTGCCATTTCTTTCTCCAGGGGATCTTCCCAACCCAGGGATCAAACCCTGATCTTCCACATTGTAGGCAGATGCTTTACCATCTGAGCCACCAGGGAAGCCCAACTGCTGCCCCAGTCCAGAGCCCTGGCCCTTGGGGCCCCACCTCAGATCAGTGGGAGAGAGCGGGCTCTACATGCACAGCTGGGAGGCAGGTCAGGAGACAGTGCGAGCAAGGTGCCCACCCCCTCCTGTTTGACAGTGGAGATTTGATTGTGGCATTCAAGGTCTTCATGGACTCTGGGCAGAGAAAAACAGCCACAGGGCCTTGGACTCAAAGGGCTCTGGCAGAGAAAGGTACCCTTCTTAACCCAGATGCTTCGGGGGCCAGAGCACAGGAGACCTCTGCCTTCTTCTGACGGCCCTGCTTGGAAGTAGTCCTCCTCCGTGTCCATCACTGACACCCAGCAACTCCACTTTCCCACCTACCCACAGCCTCTGTTACCTGTGTCCCCCTTGCTTCCTTTCACACCTTCGACTCCTGGTCTCCCGGGCATCCCTGGTGGTCCTGGACAACAGATAACACAGAGAGTGTAAGGGCTGGCCTGGGTGGGTCTCCAGACATCACTCCCCACACCCACCACAGGACCCAGGACCTCACCTATTGGCCCAGTGGGGCCGGTGCTGCCAGTCTCACCCTTGGCACCTGGGGATCCCACAGCTCCTGGAAAGCCTGGAAGACCCTTCACTCCAGGTGGTCCTGAAAGCAAAGTCATGAATAGAAGGCTGGGGGTGGTTGGTAGAGGGCCTGGCTGCCTATGCTTTCAACACACCTCTGTTCTCTGCAGTGGCACATGCATCTCTTAACATCTTAAATGTTCCCTGGGCAGCTTAAAAGATCTCTCTTAAGAAGCCTTAAACTAGCCCTATTAGTGGGAGGAAAATACAGTCTTAGCAATTTATTAATTTATTTTCATTCACTGCTGCAGGGTTTGAAGCTTATGGACTTACAGAGAACTCTGGGTGTGAGCATCTGGCTTCACAAGCCTGAGCAGCAGAGTGAAGAGAAGCTCTCAAAAAGAATATCAATTAGGCCTGCCCTCTGAAAGCTACTCTGTTCCTCTTAAGGGTGGGCCAGGTTTTACAACATCTCAGAGGCTCTGGGTTAATATTACAGTCAAATACGAGACAGGGACAGTGGTACCTGGAATGATGCCCATTCCTACAACTCTTACCTTGATCACCTTTGATTCCAGGAATTCCAGCCACTCCTAAAATACAGAAGGATTTTTAGGGATTGTATTTTTACCCTCTAGCTTCAGCCTGCGAGACAAAAGGGGAACACCCACAGGGCAATAGCCCTGCCAGTGCAGACTCTTACCTGGGGAACCTGGCTTTCCTGAGTCACCTTTATCCCCCTGAGCTCCGGGGGGTCCCATGACCCCCATGTCTCCTTTCATGCCCATGTCTCCTTTTCTTCCTGAAAAACCAAGAAGTTGTGGTCAGACATGGGGGGAGGGTGGGGCTTCCCTGGTGGCTCAGTAGTTAAAGAATCTGCCGGCAGTGCAGGAGACCCAGGTTCGATCCCTGGGTTAGGAAGATCCCTGGAGAAGGAAATGGCAACACACTCCAGTATTCTTGCCTGGAGAACCTCATGGACAGAAGAGCCTGGCAGTTTACAGTCCATGGGATCACAAAAAGTCGGACACAACTTAGCAACTAAACCACCACCACCACGGGAGGAGGGCAAGCCAGGCCACCACATCCAACTCTGATACTTCCTGTGCCACTCAAATTCCAAACTCAGACTCCTTGAACTCCTTGGTGCCCAGAAGTGGAAGATACAGTGACTGCCCTCAAGGGGCACACCACCTTGGTGGAGACCAGGTATAAACTTATAAAGAATGGGTGAGAGGACCTGGCCTGGCCGATGGGAAGTAGAAGGTCCCAGAAGCTGAGCTCCTGGCTTATTTCAGTGCCTGAATCTGGAGAACTACTTTTTTAAATGTCTCAAACAGAATTCTGAATAGTCCAGAAAGCAGATTTGAAGTGCTGAGAGCAGAAGTTTGAGGTGCTGATGGAGAGAAAAGCATCACAGCAGCACTTATCCCGCCAGTGGCTCAGACACAGGCTTCCCTGGTGGCCAAGGTTTCACATTTTCCACTTGGCATCAGTATTCCGAGCTTGCCCCCATCTATGCTCTCCTCTGTCCTCCATCACTTCCTCCTCCTTCCTGCCGCTGCTCAGAGCGTATCAATCGAGGGAGGCTCCTCACTGGGCAGGGCTCGGCAACCCCTTCCCGAACCTGCCAGCCACGCATAAAGGGCCTGCTCATTGGTACCCACTGGCTGAGCAAGGCTGGTGAGGTCCCACCATCAGCAGAGCCCCACTCCTAGCAACCCCTGCAGGGGGCAAGACTGGCTCGTTAAGATGGAATTTGGTTAAAGGGCTCTATTCCATTATTTTCATGATTTCAGAGCTGGAGGGAGAAGGAAATGGCAACCCACTCCAGTATTCTTGCCTAGAGAATCCTATGGACAGAGGAGCCTGGTGGGCTGCTGTCCCTAGGGTTGCATAGAGTCGGACACGACTGAAGCAACTTAGCATGCATGCATGCGTTGGAGAAGGAAATGGCAACCCACTCCAGTGTTCTTGTCTGGAGAATCCCAGGGATGGAGGAGCTTGGTGGGCTGCCATCTATGGGGTCGCATAGAGTCAGACACGACTGAAGCGACTTAGCAGCAGCAGCAGCAGAGCTGGAGAGAACACAGAAAGGCCCTGGCCTCCCCTCTAATGAATTAGGAACGTAAGCAAAGTGGTCTTGCGTGGAGGCAAAGAAGTGACTGCCATACAGAACTCTCTGGATCTAAGATTTGAGAGATGTTAGGTGTAAGTCTTGAGAACGAGATTCTTTGAGGTGGTTAGGATACTTAGAGAATGATTATTCCTTGAAGGAAGACAAAACAGCCATTGAGAACTTGATTACAATTAGAGTCCCTTACAACTGCCTCAGATGCAAAGAGCCAAGCAGTTTTCCGTCCTTCAGAGCATCCACTTGAGCAGAAGGGCCAAAAGGCCGGGACAGTGCAAGAAATTGTTTCCCCGAGGCATTTGTTCACGCCCTGCTGCTCTGGGACATTCAGGGCCATCACATTAAGGCAACAGTGTGACTGTATGAGGTTTCTTTTCTCTTTTTTTTGCTCTCCCACACAGTTTTCAAGATCTTAGTTCCCCAACCAGGGATTGAACCCCAAGAGAATGGAGTCCTCACCACTGAACAGCCAGGGAAGTTGCTGTATGAGGTTTCTTGAAACTGGTGTGGGCCTGAGTGTGTGTTGTGATGACTTCCGTATCTCCACAAAGAGGACCACCTTGGGAAGGAAAGTAGTACTGGTGAAAGTACCAGAATCTGGCACCAGCTGAGGAATCACAGCTACCTCTGACCTGAGAACCTCCCCATCATCACAGCTAAAGGTGGAGTGAAGGAGACTGACATGATCCCCTGGAACCTCATCACAGTGGTACTGCCCATCTTCTGGGACAAAGGGGAAAACCTCAGCACGCAATACTGCAGGGGCGGGTCCCACTTGGTCTGCTAACCCTGTCTGCGGGCAGTAGATTGGGCAAACAGTGGGTAATTTGGGAAGAAGAGTCCTGATTTCTGAAGACGTGAAACCGATGCATTTCCTCTCGCCAGCTGCAGGGCCCCCAGCCCCGAGCCTGAGTGTGGCAGTGGGTGAGTGTGAGGTGGGAAGCAGTGTGGTTCAGACTCCACAGGCAAAGGCTTGACTCTCATTCATCCCCTCCCTGGGGCTGCTGGGGCCACCTTGAGAAAGTCTGGGCCACAGAGAATTGTGGAGGGCCACCTTTGGAATCATCCTCATAGGTCAACTGTCCGACCGCCTACCCAGTGTGAGGATCCTCCTTCTGTTCCACCAGGAATTCTGCAGCCCCTCTCCCCGAGTCCTGCATCTGCCTGTTTCATTGTGGGGCAGCCCCAAGTCTTAAATGCTTGTTCCTCCCTTACCTCAGCACAACTGATTCTCCAGAAACCTTTGCCCCTTGGCCTCCATTCTTCTGATGGGTACCACTGAGAGCAAATCTATTTTCTCTTCCACAAGGACCTTTCTAGTATTTGAGGATGGCTGACATGTCCCCTATAAGGGCTCACTTCGTGAAGGCAAGCACCCTCAGTCTCTTCTAATGTAGATAATTCCCACATGCCAGCTACAGTATCACACATCTTCTGTCTTATATTCCTGCTGTAATCAATCCTCACTGAAGGTTGTTATTACTATCCCCCTTTTATAGGTGAGTTAATTGAGGTTCAGAGAGGTTACACAGCTGGTGACCCATGTTCCAACCCAGATCTGTCTGACCTAGGAACTGAAATCCCTTTCTGCATTACAGGATCAGTCACACTACCTACACTGTAGTGGAGTTTGAAAACATGATTTCCAACCCTTATAGCTGTCCTGCAAAGCACATATAATTTAATTAGTATTATTTTAATGTAATTGCCATTCTTTGCTGAAATGAAGTTAAATCTCAGCAAGCCGAGCGATATGGCTTGTAACTCCAGTTACACAGGTGAGTATGCCCAGAGCTGGAGTGGCAATCAAGCCTACTGGCTCCATAGCTCCATCCCGCTACTGTGCCCAGAGCCCCCTAAAGGCTGGTCTCTGGGGAGGCCAGGAGCCCAGGCGTATGAGCTGCTCAGGCATGGCCAGAGCAGCAGGCCATACTTCTGAAAGCCTGTCCCCAACACCTGCAGGGTCTGACTCCTCCACGGCCTCTAAAGCATCTCACGTGGTTCTCATTCTTGGCCATGAGCTCGAGAAGCCCTGCTCTAGAGCAAGTGCTGGCCATCAAGGGAAGATTCTAGATGTCTTATCAGCCCCTTTGTCCTCACTGCCAGCGGTCCCCCCTCCTGACCCAGGCCCACCTCAGGCCCCACTTGGATCTCCCACCTTTTTCTTCTCTGTGTTCCCAGCACTGACATGTCTGCCCTCGCCACCAGTCATACATGGCAGGAGGTCCTTCCCCCTCTCACCCTGTTTGCAGCCTTCCCATCCTGTCCTTTGCTCACCTGGACAGAAGGGACCACCGCTGTGCCCCTGGGACGCCTGGTGACCCACACCCTCTGGGTGACCTCGCCCCTCCCTGGCCCTGAAGGCTGAGTGAGTGAGTGTGTATGAGTTTGTGGTAGGGGCGGTGAGTGCATGTGAGTGCGCATGTGGGCATGTATGCATGTGAGTGTATGTGCACGTGTGAGCAGGTGCCCTAGTGTGACCGTGCGTGTGTGATTGTGTGCCTGGGTGGGTCCCTCAGCTCTCCTCCTGCTGTTTGCCCATGCTCCATTTTGAAAACCTTCCCCAGAAAAACCCTGCTGGAGACTTAGAACAGTAGGCCCACGGGATTTCCCCTTCTATTAAAGTCCTTCCAAAAATTAGTTCCTGGAAAAAAAAAAGTTTTCCCTCCTAACTTGTTAGGAGGTGTAACTAGCGGTGTTTTTGTTTCTGTCTCGGTGTCCTGGAGACTTAGAGGCTCTCAGTCTATTTCCCTTTTTCTTGCAAATCCTCTCACTCTGCTCTTTCTTCAGTAACAGCTTTCTTGGCATCTTTACAACTCAGCAGCCTCCTCCCCCCTGCGGGTCGGAGGTCTGAGAGTCTAAGTGAAGAGCAGAGTGGATTGTAACAGTGCCGAAGCCCCTCTCCTCCAGGGGCCATCCGAGCCCCCACATCCTAGCCTTGCCGTGGCCACTGGTAAGGCACCTGAGCATATTAAGGCCACAGCCTAAAAAACAGAGCCAATCATGGGCTTTGAGTTGTAATTTTAACTTCCCAGAAATCCTCTGAAGCATTCTTATCCCCATTTTACAGACACAGAAACTGAGACTCAGAGAGGTGAAGGAGTGTTCCCCAGGTCATGCAACCAGTTTGTGGTGACGGCAGTTGTGTCAGACTCTGGAGTCTGGACCAATGAGCTTGATTTTCTCCAGGGATGCTCATAGGCTTGTACTCCGAGCACCAAGTCTTGGAGTGTCCTCACCTTTCTATCCACACCTACCTGTCTCCTCCACGAAGCAGGTACTTCCCAGCATCCCAGGACACACAGAGTCTCACCCAGGTGACCTCCCTCACACACAGATCCCACTCAGAGTTCAGACTCTTGAGGTGGGGTGTGTGTTGCAGCTGCTCTGAGACAGGCTGCTGCCTGGCTGGCACACACACCCAGCCCCTGCTCACCTGCCTCTCCCTTGATTCCTGGTGGGCCTCGGGGTCCTGGGGGTCCTGGAAAGGAAAAGGAATTCAGAATGTAGCCTGGAAAAGGAGGAGGAAAATGGATCATGGGACCAGTAGACAGAGGCGGTTTCTATGACTTCTCTGCGAGCTGTCCTGGCAGGTGGGGAAGGCGAGGTCCACCCTGGGCCCCTTTGGACCTGGAAGGCCTAAGGAAAAGGAGCAGAGACACCATGCCCCAATGACCAGGGTGAGGATGACAGTGCCTCTCACACCATCACTTACTCGACAAGTATCATTGGGCACCACAGATCAGCCAAACGGCGTGGAAGGAAGAAAAGATGGAGTGCCTTCCCACAAGAAGCTTGGCCCAGCAGGCAAAATTCAGTTGTACAGATGATGACTCCAGAGGGAGGTTGAGCCGGACAGATCTGGGTTTGAACAGCAGCACTGCCTCTTTAGCTGAGTGACCCTGGGCCTGACCTTTCATTGTTTGGAGCATCAGCTTTCTCATCAATGAACTAGGGTTCATATACCAGTTCAGCAGGGCTGTTCTGAGGCTGCCACATGGAAACCCACATGGAAAGCGTGCCCAGGCTCTGATAAATGGCACCCATCGCTGCTGCCACCCATATCAGATCTCTCCCTTTCTAGGACTGCTTTGGGGATGACAGCCTCCCAAAGACTTGGATGGATGTGATGGGGCTCCTTGTCCTGTCTTAGTCCATTCTGGCCATTATAACAACACATTATGGACTGGGGAGGTGGGGCGTAACCAAAGAAATTCACTTACTGTTTTGGAGGCTGGAAGCCCAAGACGAGGGGCCTGCAGGATCAAGTGCAGGGGAAAGCCTTCTGTGTGGCAGCCTGCTACCTCTCTCTGCATCCCCACATGTGGGAGGAGCCAGGGTGCTTTCTGGGGTCTCTTCCATAAGGGCAAGTCCAATGTCCTCTCCCCTCCATGGTCCCTGCTTTGGCTAGACTGGCTTGGTGCCCACCGTTCCTCTCCCCAGCCACAGACTAGTATTAGTTTGCCACTTGGAAGTGGTCTTAAGAATTGCCCCAGGCTCTGCATTTTACCTGCCCTCCTGAGCATTCTGGGCTGGTCTGAGGGCTTTGTGACTCAGGCCTGACCTTGGGATGGTTACTGAAGACCTTGGCTCTTGGATGTCATACTCATTTGGACAGGGTCCTTGGCTCCTAGCTTCCTGACCCCACTCTCTCCAGATCTGTCTGCAGCTACCCAGGATGTCTATAATTTCATGCCCTCCTCATTCAGCCTTTACTCCCTCTCTTGACCTCCAGGGTCTCATGCCAGGCCAGGGTCCAGGAAGCCCCTATGCTGAAGAAAGGAATTCAGGTCTAAAGACCCTCTTGCCCACAGACAAGCAGCTCCCCAACTCTCATTCTCTCTGGAAAGTCCCAGCTCAGTGGGAAGGGACCAACCTGGGATCTGAATAAAGTTGTCCATCCGTTGCTGTAGGCTCTCCTGCTTGGTGAGGACTTGGGTGAGCTGGCCCTGTGTTTCATTGTTGTAGGGCATCTCCAGGATCCGGAGCCGCTCCTGCAGGTTTAGAACTGGACACCCCACACCCCAACCCTTCAGCATTCTTTTAGGGACTTCATTAAATCCCAAGGCATTTGAACATAGCCCTGACATTCTGTGTTATATGTGCATAACTCTGTAAGTTCTGACTATGTAAACACATGTTTTGTGTACTGTGAGGACCTAGAGTGAGCACAGAGCTTTGCCTGTATCTTGCACATGGACACTTCACACTCACAGATGTTACATGTCCATAGAACACACTGGCACAGTCTGTGCACCCACTGCATCCATGGTCAACCTGCAAGCAGTTAAGAACTTTGTGCATGCTTGGGCGTGAGTGCATGGCCACTAATATGCTGACCTGGCCTAGTCATGTGAGGCATTAATGTGCATGTGATGTGTGTTATGACAACTGGGCACATGACACGCTTGAGCAGCTTCACTGTCTGTATGATGGAATTGCTTCCTGACCTAACCATTTGGACTGGGAGCACTTTGAAAGTCAAATGATGTTGAAACAAAATACTGATCAACAAAGCTCCTTCCTAAACTAGAACTGAAAGAGACACATGTACCCCAATGTTCATCGCGGCACTGTTTATAATAGCCAGGACATGGAAGCAACCTAGATGTCCATCAGCAGATGAATGGATAAGAAAGCTGTGGTACATATACACAATGGAATATTACTCGGCCATTAAAAAGAATACATTTGAATCGGTTCTAATGAGGTGGATGAAACTGGAGCTTATTATACAGAGTGAAGTAAGCCAGAAAGAAAAACACCAATACAGTATACTAATGCATATATATGGAATTTAGAAAAATGGTAACGATAACCCTGTATGCAAGACAGCAAAAGAGACACAGATGTGTAACAGTCTTTTGGACTCTGTGGGAGAAGGTGAGGGTGGAATGATCTGAGAGAATAGCATTGAAACATGTATATTATCATATGTGAAACAGATTGCCAGTCCAGGTTTGGTGCATGAGACAGGGTGCTCAGGCCTGGTGCACTGGGATGACCCAGAGGGATGGGATGGGGGAGGGAGGTGGGAGGGGGTTCAGGATGGGGAACACATGTACACCCATGGCTGATTCATGTCAACGTATGGCAAAACCACTACAATATTGTAAAGTAACTAGCCTCCAATCAAAATAAATAAATTAAAAAACAAACAAACAAACAAAGCTCCTTCCCGCCCAGAGAGAGGGGATTCTTGATGTGAGATGCATAAGGCACACCTGTGTGAAATCACTGCCTCTTTCACTGCTCCAGACATACACATGTGTGGTCTGTTTCTCCTTGCCTCCCTCTGTCCCCCGCTCACATACACACACACGTAGCACGTAACACACACTCCCCTTTCTGCTTTCCCCTCCCCTCCCCCCACAACCCTGGTCACCCAGGGCCCGAGAACTCTCTCCCAGCAGATGGACAGCAGTGGCCCCAGGGCTCTTCCCTGGACCTGAGTTTTCTGGCAGGTGGGTCCACACTGTCACCCAGGGAAGGACCAGACAGGACCCAGATGCTTTACCTTGTATCACCAATAGCCCAGCGCCCACAGTGAGCAGAACCAGGTACGTGACCACTAGGACCAGGACGCAGTTCATTCCATTTCTCCTCTTGGGCTTTGGATCTGAAGTAGAGCACAGACAGAAAGCATCTGCTAGAGAGGGTGGAGAGCAGAGGCCCCTAGCCTGGGCCCAATCCCCTCTGGGTGAGCAAGGGGCTCTCCTTGAGGTTCCATGAGGGGAAAGACACAAAGGCCAATGACACCCACATCCTCCCCTTGATGCACCTTCCACAAGGCAAGAAGCCACTCGTTTGTGTGGCTGGGTGAAAAACACCTCTGCCTATATTCTTTGCTGAAAGAGCATGGTCCTTAAACCAGGTATTACGTCGGCCTTGCTCACTGTAGAAGCCCCAGTGTGCCACCTGCTACAGGGGGTGTGTAATAGATACACATCAGATTAACTGATGAATTAACATATTTCAAGTTCAAAATTTTTGGAGGAAAATGATTGTTTCCATTTTATAAACAGTGAGTGAGGTTTGGAACAGTTGAAAAACCTATTAGGTTATAAGACAAGATCTGCAAATTTTGTCCAGGCCTTCACTTTCTTTTTCTTTAGATTTTTAAATTATGAAAGTAAAACATGCATAACATAATTCATCAAACAATATGGAGAGCATTTCAAGGATTAATAATCTCATAATTAATCCCCTGAGGTCCTAGCCTGCTGAGGTAAGCTTCATTAGCTTTCTGGGATGCGGTCGTCCTCCCATTCCCCCTTCCGAACAAACCCATATCCTCCTAGGTGGACTGTTTCTCCTTTTAGTTTTACACTAATGAGATCATGTTACAAATACATACTACTGTAGCACATGTGCTTATCATGTTGTGCTTATCACATGTGCTTTAGTTGTATGTAATCAACTAAAGCACGTGTTTCTTCTGCAATGAAGAATTTTCCCATGGATTTCCTTCTAGTTTTCTCAGTTAACAGGGATTTAACTGTCCTCTTTATTAGTTGCTTCATATTCCTTAAAGACGCGTGGCTAGTCTGTGTCTACCAGAGGGTGTCCTCTCTACCTGCATGCATCCCTGGAGTCCAGGCCCACATGAGTGAGTTCTCCAACACACATCCTGCCCCAGTTGCTCCCTTGTTTTCAGTCCTTGGGCTCACGGCCCTCAGGACAAACTACTTCCCTGTGGGTACATGTAGCCTGGTCTCCAGCCAGCTCTCCTGTGGCCATGCCTGTATACCTCACCTCCACCCCTGCTACTGACCCCGAGCCCAGACCACTGGGGTTACACCCTTCTGACTTCAGACAGAGTATCTCCTCTGAATACCCAAGGAAGGAATATTCCTTCTTCTTTATGTATAACTAATCATTACTCATCCTTTGGGAGCAGAGTAGAGACTTCCCTGCTCCAAGGTAAACCCTCGGGCTCCCCGGGATGGGTGGGACCTTGCTCTGCTTCCCCACATCATTGCGCTTTTATCTGCTGTGACCCTGAGCACCTTGAACTATTTCTATGTCTCAGTCTCCTCTATATGGCCTGGAGGTTGCTAAGGCTGCATTCCACATCAATAAGATATGCTGGAAAAATGGCGACTGGCTAGTTGAATGGATGAATGAGTAGTCTGGGTGCCAAATGTGGGCAGAGTTGAACATTGCCAGTTTAAAAGTGTTGGAAGAGCATCAGGAATGCAACTGAAAACCTCAGTGGGAAGCCTCACACTTAATAGAAGATGGCAGATGGCAAATACAGTCTCATAGACAGCACAAAATGTGATGAAACTTAACATGTGATGGGAATAGAAAGATAAACTAAGTTTCAGAGACACACATATCATAGATACTAGAGGTAGGGGTGAGGGCCAGCATGGAAGATACAGATATTTTCAACCACATGGTAGGAACATGGTGTAAGGCGTTTGAAAAAAGGATAACAAGAGGAAAAACAGACGTGACAGGGAGGTGGGAGTAGTTCAGGTCCAGAATGCAGAATGCTTTTTAATTCAGAGCTATAACTGGCATAAAGGCAAAGTATTTTAGAACTGGGAACTTTAAATCTGTAGGTTTTGTCCAACTTGTTCTGTATAAAGCAAAGAATAAGATAAATTCTTTACTCTTGTGTTGATCATTAACAGAAGCAGAAGATATTAAGAACAGGTGGCAAGAATACACAGAAGTATACAAAAAAGATCTTAATGACCCAGATAACCATGATGGTATGATCACTCACATAGAGCCAAGTCAAGTGGGCCTTAGGATGCTCGTTACGAACAAAGCTAGTGGAGGTGATGAAATTCCAGTTGAGCTATTTCAAATCCTAAAAGATGATGCTTTTAAAGTGCTGCACTCAATATGCCAGCAAATTTGGTGATCACAGGACTGGAAAAGGTCTGTTTTCATTCCAATCCCAAAGAAAGGCAATGACAAAGAGTGTTCAAACTACCACACAATTGCACTCATCTCACACACTAGCAAAGTAATGATCAAAATTCTCCAAGCTAGGCTTCAACAGTATGTGAACTGAGAACTTCCAGATGTTCAAGCTGGATTTAGAAAGCGGAGGAACCAGAAATCAAATTAGCAACATCTGTTGGATCATCAAAAAAACAAGAGAGTTCCAGAAAATCATCTACTTCTGCTTCATTGACCATGCTAAAGCCTTTAATTGTGTGGATCACAACAAACTGTGGAAAATTCTTAAAGAGATGGGAATATAAAACACTTAACTTGCTTCCTAAGAAATCTGTATACAGGTCAAGAAACAACAGTTAGAACCAGACATGGCACAATGGACTGGTTCCAAATTGGGAAAGGAGTACATCAAGGCTGTATATTGTCACCCTGTTTATTTAACTCATATGCAGAGTACATTGTGCAAAATGCCAGACTGGATGAAGCACAAGCTGGAGTCAAGATTGATGGGAGAAATGTCAATAACCTCAGATATGGAGATGACACCATCCTTATGGCAGAAAGCGAAGAAAAACTAAAGAGCCTCTTGATGAAAGTGAAAGAGGAGAGTGAAAAAGTTGCCTTAATACTCGACATTCAAAAAAACGAAGATCATGGCATCCAGTCCCATCACTTCATGGCAAATAGATGGAGAAAAAATGGAAACAGTGACAGACTTTATTTTGGGGGGCTCCAAAATCACTGCAGATGGTGACTGCAGCCATGAATTAAAAGATGTTGCTCCTTGGAAGCAAAGCTATGACCAACCTAGACAGCATATTAAAAAGCAGAGACATTACTCAGCCAAAAAAGGTCCATCTAGTCAAAGCTATGGTTTTTCCAGTGGTCGTGCATGAATGTGAGAGTTGGACTATAAGGAAAACTGAGTGTCAAAGAATTGATGCTTTTGAACTGTGGTCTTGGAGAAGACTCTTGAGAGTCCCTTGGACTGCAAAGAGATCAAACCAGTCAGTCCTAAAAGAAATCATTTCTGAATATTCATCAGAAGGACTGATGCTGAAGCTGAATTTCCAATATTTCCAATACTTTGGCTACCTGATGCGAAGAGCTGACTCACTGGAAAAGACCCTGATGCTGGGAAAGATTGAAGGCAGGAGGAGAAGGGGACGACAGAGGATGAGATGGTTGGATGGCATCACTGACTCAATGGACACAAGTTTGAGCAGGCTCTGGGAGTGTGGTATGCTTCAGTCCATTGGGGTTGCAAAGAGTTAGACACGACTGAGTAACTGAACTGACTGATGTTGATCATTTCATCTCTTAGTGGTTAGAAGAAATTGTCAAGAATGATAGCTCACAAAATGGGCCAGAATCTGTCTAATAAATCTAAACAGTTTATGCAAGAAACTTAAACCTAAGATCATTGAGATGACACAAATGTTGGAATTATTCAATAAAATTTTAAAGCAGCCACCGCAAAAATGCTCTAATGAGTACTTATAAACAAAATTTTTTTTTTAAATCTCACAAAATAAAAGATATATAAAAGACTCAGATGGAAATTATAGAATTTCAAAATGACAAAAATCCTTTTTAAACATCAACATGTTGGCTCAATAGTGTAATAAATGTGACAAAAGAAAGAATCACTCAACTAAATGATAAAAAAATAGAAATTGCCCAATCTGAAAAACAGAAAATCAGCAACAATAAAACAACAAATAAACAGAGCCTCAGAGATGTGAGTCAATAAAAAAAGACACACACACACAAAACACATAATACTCACCACTGAAGTCCCAGAGAATATGAAGCCAAAAAAAAAAAAAAAAAACCTCAAAGAAATAACAATTGCTGAAAATTTCTCAAATTTGATGAAAGACCCTATAGATCCAAGAAGTTGAGCATATCCCAAACATGATAAATTCAAAGAAATCCATATCAAGATACATAGGCAAAAATCTGAAAAATTTAGAGATAAAGAAAATTAAAAATCAAAAGAAAAAGAAAACGTCTTGAAAACAGCCAGAGGGAAAGGAGAAATTACTTATAAGGTAATATCTATTTGGAATGTCAGCAGATATTTCATCTGAAACCACAGAGATCAGCTAGAAGTGGCACAATACTTTTTGTGTGCTGAAAGAAATTGTCAACCACGAATCCTATTCCTAGTGCATCCTTTAACAATGATTGGAAAATAGAGGTTCTCAGATGAAGGAAAACTAATAGAAATTATTGCTCGTGAATTTACCTTTAAAGAATGGCTACAGGAAATCTTCAAATAGAGTGGCAATGATGTAGGAAAAGGGAATGGGTAAAATACAAGGATATATATTAGATCATCCTTCTCGCAGCTTTTAAAGATCACAATTGATGCTTGAAACAAATATATGATACCATCCAATGTGGCTCTCAGTGTATGTAGAGGAACTACCTCAGACAATTCATTTTAAAAAGTGAAGACAATAAAAAGACATAAATGTAAATAAGATTTTTACACTTGACTCAAAGTGGTAAAATGTTGATACCACAGACTGTGCTAAGTTATGTATGTATATTGTAATGCACAGAGAAACCACTAAATAAACTATTAGAAGAGATGTACCACAAACAAACTATGAATAAATAAAAATGGAACCCTAAAAAGTGCTCAAGTAACCTATAGGAAGATAAGAAAAGAGAAACAGATGAATGGGAAATAGAATAAACAAGGAGAAAACACAGACTAGGATGGCAGATTTAAACCTAAAGTAACTATGATTACTTTCATAAATAATCTAACTATACCAAGTAGAGGGCAGAAATTGGCAAAGTGAGTGAAAAATTATGACCCTTTATAAGCTGTCTATAAGAAACCAAGCAGTAGAACTTCTATTCACATGAAACTGAACTGATATAACTGAAAAGAGAAATGGACAAATCCTAGTTATAACTGGGGATTTAACACCCCATTCTCAGCAACTGGTAGGAAATCAGCAAAAGTATAGAACAACTGAACACCAACAGGATCTAACTAACATTTATAAAATGCTCCATGCAACAACAACAGAATATGAATTCTCTCCATGCATACATGGAATATTTACTAAGACCATATCTTGAGTCATAAAACAAAGCTCAACAAACTGTAAAAGAAATTAAAATTTACAGATATTCTCTGACAATAATGGAATCAAAATAGAAGATAATAACAGAAAAATCTTCAAACAATTGGAATCTTTTTTTAACTTCTAAATAATGCATGGGTCATAAGAAAAGTCTCAAAGAAAAAAATCTTAAAAAGAATTGAATGAAAGTGGAAATAAAAGATATCAAATTATGGAATGCATCTAAAGCAGCACTGGAAAGGAAATTCACAGCACTAAAAGTTTACAATACAAATGAGGAAAGTTCTCAAATGAATAACCTAAGTTCTTACCTCAAGAAAACATAAAAGTATATCATAAACAACCAGGAAAAAAAAAAAAGAAATAATAAAGACCAGAGTAGAAATCAACGAGATTTTAAATAAGAATACAAGGGAGAAAATGAAAAATGGAAAATCTGGTTGTTTGAATAAAATCAACAAAAATTGATAAAGCGCTATCAAGACTGGCAAAGATAAAAAGAAAGAAGACACAAATCACCAATATCAAGAATAAAACAGGATGTATCACCACAGATGCTGCGGCCGTCAAAAAGAAAACAAAATACTACTAACTTTATGCTAACAACTTGGAATGAACCAATTCTTGAAAAATCACAAACTATAAAAAACTCAACCAAGGTGAAAGAAATAATATAAGTATCTATGCCTGTTAAACAAGTTTAATTTGTAATTTTAAATCTCTCATAAAAGAAATATCCAGGTCCAATATCCTAACAAACCTTTAAGAGAGAATTAACACTAAGTTCAGACAATCTCTTACAGTTTACAGAAGAGTAAAGAGCACTTCTTAAGTTGTTTTGTAAGTATTATCATAATATGAAAATCAAAGACAGTACAAAAAGAAAACTAAAGATCAATATGTCTCATGAATGTTGACACAAAAATCCTCCACAAAATAGCAGTAAACCATATCCAATAAAGCATTAAAAAGATTTATATACTAAATGGGATTTCCAGGTACACATGACTGGTTCAGTGTTAGAAAATCAATGTAATCTACATATCAATAGACTAAAGAAGAAAAATCATGTAACTGTATAGTTAGTTAATGCAGAAAAAAGTACTTAACAAAATCCAATTCATGATAAACTATCATAATTATCACTCTCATAATAAATAACACATTTATAATATAACTCCCAGCAAATTAGAAGAGAACATTCTTAACTTTTCTTTTTTAAAAAAGAGTATCAACAGCTATCTAAAGCTTACATCACTCTTTTTTCTTTTTTTGATGTGGACCACTTTTAAAAAGTCATTTTTTAAAGACTTTTTATTGAATTGGTTACAATATTGCTTCTGTTTTATGTTTTGGTTTTTCACTGGAGAAGCATGTAGGATCTCCATTCCCCAACTAGGAATTGAACTCATACACCCTGTATTGGAAGGTAAGGCTATACACTGGACTGCCAGGGGAGGCCCCCTGCTTATATCACTATTAATGGTGAGACAGAAAATGTTTTTCCTTAGACTGGGAACAAAGCAAGGATGTGTGTTCTCACTCTCTTTTTCTACATACAACTGACAAACAAGTGGAAATCAAAATTTAAAAGACACATTTATAATTGGTCTAAAGAAAATGAAATACTTTGATATAAATTTAACAAAATGTACACAAGATCAGTATGCCTGAAAGTTACAAATTTTCATTAAAAAAAAAAAAAAAAGGCAACAAAGACCCCAAAGAAATACGGGAACATACCAAGTTCCTGGATTATAAAACAACATAAAGATGTAAAGATGTCAGTTTTTGAACTATCTAGATGGACAGGGAAGCCTGGCATGCTGCAATTCATGGGATCGCAAAGAGTCGGACATGACTGAGTGACTGAACTGAACTGAGAGGTATAATATAATTCTTACAAAATCCAGCAAGGTTTTTGAGGGTACAAATTTACCCCAAAATTTATATGGAAAGGCACAAGCCCCAGAATACTTAAAATCATCTTGAAAAAGAAGAATAAAATGTGAGAAACAACATTATGTTCAGAGTTACAATAAATCTACAGCATCAAGACAGTGAGGTATTGGTGCAGGGACAGACATGTAGATTAATGGACAGAATGAAGAATACAGAAATAGACTCCTACAAGTAAGTAAGTGAAAGTGTTAGTTACTCGGTCGTGTCTGACTCTTTGTGGCCCCATGGACTGCAGCCCACCAGGCTCCTCTGTCCATGAGATTTTCCAGGCAAGGATAATGGAGTGGGTTGCCGTTTGCTTCAAGTGTGCCCAACTGATTTTTGACAAAGGTGCAAAAGTAATTTACTTGAGGCAGGGTAGTACTGATTGCTTCAATACCAGCAGATGGTATTGAAGCAGTTGGACATCCATAGGCAAAATAAACAAACCTTGACCTAAACTTCACGTCAACTCAAAATGAACCATGATATTATATTATGAAACTATAAAAGCTTTGGGATTACACATAGGAGAAATCTTTAGGACCCAGTGCTAGGTAAAATGTTCTCAGACTTGACACCAAAAGCACAGTCCATAAGAGGAAATGTCAATAAATTAGACCCCAATAGAATTAAATACTTTCACTTTGCAAAAGACTTTGTTAAGTGGATGAAATGACAAATTACAGACTGAGAAAGAATATTTGCAAATTGCATATCCAGCAAAGGATCTATATTTTGAGTATATGAAGAATTCTCAAAAAGGTTAGCTTTAGTTTAGCTTAGTAAAAAAGAAAAATCCTATTAAAATATTAGCAAAAGACACAAAGAGACATTTCCCTGAGGAGGGTGTATAAGTGACAAATGAACACATAAAAAGATATTCAACATCATTCAGTTCAGTTCAGTTCAGTCACTCAGTCATGTCCGACTCTTTGCGACCCCATGAATCACAGCATGCCAAGCCTCCCTGTCCATCACCAACTCCTGGAGTTCACCCAAACTTATGTGCACTGAGTCAGTGATACCATCCAACCATCTCATCCTCTGTTGTCCCCTTCTCCTCCTGCCCCCAATCCCTCCCAGTATCAGGGTCTTTTCCAGTGAGTCAACTCTTCGCATGAGGTGGCCAAAGTATTGGAGTTTCAGCCTCAGCATCAGTCCTTCCAGTGAACACCCAGGACTGATTTCCTTTAGAATGGACTGATTGGATCTCCTTGCAGTCCAAGGGACTCTCAAAAGTCTTCTCCAACACCACAGTTCAAAAGCATCAATTCTTCGGCACTCAGCTTTCTTCACAGTCCAACTCTCACATCCATACATGACTACTGGAAAAACCATAGCCTTGACTAGACAGACCTTTGCTGGCAAAGTAATGTCTCTGCTTTTGAATACGGTATCTAGGTTGGTCATAACTTCCCTTCCAAGGAGTAAGCATCTTTTAATTTCATGGCTGCAGTCACCATCTGCAGTGATTTTGGAGCCCAGAAAAATAAAGTCTGACACTGATTCCACTGTTTCCCCATCTATTTCCCATGAAGTGATGGGACCAGATGCCTTGATCTTAGTTTTCTGAATGTCGAGCTTTAAGCCAACTTTTTCACTCAACATCATTAGCTACTAGGAAAATACAAATTAAAATTACAGTAAAGTATTACTATCACATGCTTATCAACATGGCTAAAGTAAAAATAGTGATAATACCNCCACTGTTTCCCCATCTATTTCCCATGAAGTGATGGGACCAGATGCCTTGATCTTAGTTTTCTGAATGTCGAGCTTTAAGCCAACTTTTTCACTCAACATCATTAGCTACTAGGAAAATACAAATTAAAATTACAGTAAAGTATTACTATCACATGCTTATCAACATGGCTAAAGTAAAAATAGTGATAATACCAACTGCTGGCAAGGATGCAGAAACAGTGAATCAGTTATACACTGCTGATGGGAATGTAAAATGGAACATCCACCCTTGAAAAACAGATCAACTGCTTTGTATAATACTAAACATACCTAGAATCCAGCAATTAATTGTACTTTTTGGCATTTTTTCCCAGAGAAATGAAAATTTGTGCTTGCACAAAAACTTTTCCATAAATAAGCATAGCAGCTTTATTTGTAAGAGCCCCAAACTGGAAACAACCTGAAAGTCTTTCAGTGGGCAAATGGTTAAACCAACTGTGGTCAGTCATATCACAAAATAATACTCAGTGAAACTCATTAATAATAGAACCAACTATTGATAGACACAACAACTTGGATAGATCTCAAGGGGGAAAAAAAGCCAATCTTTAAAAAGTTACATACTTGTAATTCATGCAACTTTTTTTAAATAGAAAAATTATAAAGAGGAGGAGCTGATTAGTGGTAGCTGGGGATAGTGATTGTTGAACGGGAGAGAGGGCATATGTGTCTCTAAAAAATACCATGAGGGAGATTTTGTGGTGATGGAATTGTTCTATATCTTGATTTTGGTAGTGGTTATGCAGGTATACACATCTGATAAAACNATGGACTGCAGCCCACCAGGCTCCTCTGTCCATGAGATTTTCCAGGCAAGGATAATGGAGTGGGTTGCCGTTTGCTTCAAGTGTGCCCAACTGATTTTTGACAAAGGTGCAAAAGTAATTTACTTGAGGCAGGGTAGTACTGATTGCTTCAATACCAGCAGATGGTATTGAAGCAGTTGGACATCCATAGGCAAAATAAACAAACCTTGACCTAAACTTCACGTCAACTCAAAATGAACCATGATATTATATTATGAAACTATAAAAGCTTTGGGATTACACATAGGAGAAATCTTTAGGACCCAGTGCTAGGTAAAATGTTCTCAGACTTGACACCAAAAGCACAGTCCATAAGAGGAAATGTCAATAAATTAGACCCCAATAGAATTAAATACTTTCACTTTGCAAAAGACTTTGTTAAGTGGATGAAATGACAAATTACAGACTGAGAAAGAATATTTGCAAATTGCATATCCAGCAAAGGATCTATATTTTGAGTATATGAAGAATTCTCAAAAAGGTTAGCTTTAGTTTAGCTTAGTAAAAAAGAAAAATCCTATTAAAATATTAGCAAAAGACACAAAGAGACATTTCCCTGAGGAGGGTGTATAAGTGACAAATGAACACATAAAAAGATATTCAACATCATTCAGTTCAGTTCAGTTCAGTCACTCAGTCATGTCCGACTCTTTGCGACCCCATGAATCACAGCATGCCAAGCCTCCCTGTCCATCACCAACTCCTGGAGTTCACCCAAACTTATGTGCACTGAGTCAGTGATACCATCCAACCATCTCATCCTCTGTTGTCCCCTTCTCCTCCTGCCCCCAATCCCTCCCAGTATCAGGGTCTTTTCCAGTGAGTCAACTCTTCGCATGAGGTGGCCAAAGTATTGGAGTTTCAGCCTCAGCATCAGTCCTTCCAGTGAACACCCAGGACTGATTTCCTTTAGAATGGACTGATTGGATCTCCTTGCAGTCCAAGGGACTCTCAAAAGTCTTCTCCAACACCACAGTTCAAAAGCATCAATTCTTCGGCACTCAGCTTTCTTCACAGTCCAACTCTCACATCCATACATGACTACTGGAAAAACCATAGCCTTGACTAGACAGACCTTTGCTGGCAAAGTAATGTCTCTGCTTTTGAATACGGTATCTAGGTTGGTCATAACTTCCCTTCCAAGGAGTAAGCATCTTTTAATTTCATGGCTGCAGTCACCATTTGCAGTGATTTTGGAGCCCAGAAAAATAAAGTCTGACACTGATTCCACTGTTTCCCCATCTATTTCCCATGAAGTGATGGGACCAGATGCCTTGATCTTAGTTTTCTGAATGTCGAGCTTTAAGCCAACTTTTTCACTCAACATCATTAGCTACTAGGAAAATACAAATTAAAATTACAGTAAAGTATTACTATCACATGCTTATCAACATGGCTAAAGTAAAAATAGTGATAATACCAACTGCTGGCAAGGATGCAGAAACAGTGAATCAGTTATACACTGCTGATGGGAATGTAAAATGGAACATCCACCCTTGAAAAACAGATCAACTGCTTTGTATAATACTAAACATACCTAGAATCCAGCAATTAATTGTACTTTTTGGCATTTTTTCCCAGAGAAATGAAAATTTGTGCTTGCACAAAAACTTTTCCATAAATAAGCATAGCAGCTTTATTTGTAAGAGCCCCAAACTGGAAACAACCTGAAAGTCTTTCAGTGGGCAAATGGTTAAACCAACTGTGGTCAGTCATATCACAAAATAATACTCAGTGAAATTCATTAATAATAGAACCAACTATTGATAGACACAACAACTTGGATAGATCTCAAGGGGGAAAAAAAGCCAATCTTTAAAAAGTTACATACTTGTAATTCATGCAACTTTTTTTAAATAGAAAAATTATAAAGAGGAGGAGCTGATTAGTGGTAGCTGGGGATAGTGATTGTTGGACGGGAGAGAGGGCATATGTGTCTCTAAAAAATACCATGAGGGAGATTTTGTGGTGATGGAATTGTTCTATATCTTGATTTTGGTAGTGGTTATGCAGGTATACACATCTGATAAAATTGTAGAGAACTATATTCACACATACAAATGAGTGCATGTAAAACTAAAGAAACCTACATAAGCTCTGTGGATTGTATGAATATCAGTTCCTTGCTTGTCATACTGTACTAGAGTTACGTAAGATGTTATCACTGGAAGAAAATGGGTGAAGGTCACAAAGACTTCCGTGTACATTATTTGCAACTTTCTGTGAAGTTACAAATATTTCACAATAAAAAGTGGAAAAACACCTCTGGGTAGTCAGAGTTTTAAAAAATGTTGAGAAACAAGGACATGAAAAAACACAAAAGTCAGAAAAACAATGTGAAATGAAAGTAGTCCTTTCAGCAAGGCTGACCCTGCATAGACTCCAAAGTTAAAGTCTGTTCAGTTCAGTTCAGTTCAGTTCATTCGCTCAGTCGTGTCTGACTCTTTGAGACCTTATGAATCACAGCACACCAGGCCTCCCTGTCCATCACCAACCCCTGGAGTTCACTCAAACTCATGTCCATTGATTTGGTGATGCCATCCAGCCATCTCATCCTCTGTCGTCCCCTTCTCCTCCTGCCCCCAATCCCTCCCAGCATCATGGTCTTTTCCAATGAGTCAACTCTTCGCATCAGGTGGCCAAAGTATTGGAGTTTCAGCTTCAACATCAGTCCTTCCAATGAACACCCAGGACTGGTCTCCTTTAGGATGGACTGGTTGGATCTCCTTGCAGTGCAAGGGACTCTCAAGAGTCTTCTCCAACAGCACTGTTCAAAAGCATCAATTCTTCAGCGCTCAGCTTTCTTCACAGTCCAACTCTCACATCCATAAATGGCCACTGGAGAAACCATAACCTTGACTAGACAGATCTTTGTTGGCAAAGTAATGTCTCTGCTTTTGAATATGCTATCTAGATTGGTAATAACTTTCTTTCCAAGGAATAAGCATCTTTTAATTTCTTGTTAGCAGAATATTTAAAATTAACTTCAGAGCAGGAAGAAGGGACAGCTAGGCCCAACGCTGGGGGCCAATGCTCTACGTTAACTAAAACAAACAACACCCCCCCCCCCCCATAACTTCTCTGTTCGTATTTTTGGGGTCTTCTCTGTCAAGAAGGATGTTCTTCAGATGGAAATTGGTGGGAAGAAATATCATGATGAAAGATACAAGACCTGAAATAATTGAGGGCTTTGCATGAGAGGGCTAGATTACATTCCACAGAAACTGCCAAGAGCATGCTGATCTGGTAAGAGAAGTTCAGATATCAGACACATCCCGTAAGGAGAGTGACAGGAAGATGTGAGCCAGAGAAATGCTCATATTGTCAAGAAGGTGAAAGAAGTACATTCCAGAAAGATATGGACCACAGAAACAAATGTGTATTCTGTCATTTGGGCTCAAATGCTCCATTGTTGAAGGGAAGAGGAACTGATATTTGCTCATGAAGGAAGACCTGGAGTTTCATTGTCTTAAGGGCAGCAAGAGCCTTCAGTCTGTGGAGCTTCTCCAGATAACTTAAGCAATCTTCAGTTGACAGAGAGATAGGTAGACAGATAGATGATGTATAGATAGATGAACAGATAAATGAAGATAGACAGATAGATGAGGCTGGAGCCATTTAGAGCTGAAGCAAATAGTTTTTTTAAGTCTCAGTAAGCGCTGAGGGGGTACTGATGTTACATAATCTCACAGAGAGCACTATCCATAATGGTATTCATCTAGAAAGTTCCATGCATTCCATGTTCTTTGTATGAGGAGATAGGAACTTGTGGATGCATTTAGGAAAATGTTCTCTCCAAACAGGAGTGATTGTGGTTAGATTTTTACATCATGGTATCGGCTCAGAGGTTAAAGCATCTGCCTGGAATGCGGGAGACCTGGGTTCAATCCCTGGGTCAGAAAGATCCCCTGGAGAAGGAAATGGCAACCCACTCCAATACTCTTGCCTGGAGAATCCCATGGAGGGAGGAGCGTGGTAGTCTACAGTCCATGGGGTCACGAAGAGGCAGACACGACTGAGCGACTTCACTTCACTCACTCACTATCTATAACCCCAGTCAGAAATCTAGGACTCACCTTTGACTTACGCATCATCCTCACTTGCCGTGACTCCCCTACTCTAGTCTTACTGATCTGACTTCTGTTTTTCCAGAGCATCCTCTCTTTTTCTTCCACACACCCGCTGTCTCTCATCATCTCTGGCTGCCAAGCTCCTCTCTGTCCCCAGGGTTACTCTTTCCAACTCGTCCCCCATCTGTGAGGATAAGTAACCACTGCCTCTCAGCCAACCTCAGTCTCTACAAAGCTCCCCGCTGCCCCTTTCACCTACAAATTGGCACCTGCCATCTACCTCTGCAAGGATTAGATAATGAGCCGCTGAAGCTGTTTTCAACACCCTCGGAAAGGAGTTCAGTGTGGAGGTCAAGAATGAGACATTCTTGTACTCTGGGGAAAATGGTAGCATAGGTCTTCAGATAGATATTTACAGGATTAGATTGTATGAGCCCAATTCTTTCCTCTCCTCACATCTGAAAAAGCACTAAAATCATTAACAGTGACATCTGCTCTTTGTGATTGGCAGCAAGCCTCAGCCAAAATGTGTGCTTTGACTGCAAGTACCCCCTTCACTAAAATCATATATAGCTCTGACCTTCCCCTTTGCCTCTTTGGAGCATTTTCTCAGCTCTATTTGAAATGCTATCTCTGGGGCTATTGTCCTTATTTTGTCCCAGACAGCATTGAAATATATGCATTTGTTGTTGTTGTGTTGGTAGCTCAGTTGTGTCTAACTCTTTGTGACCTCACAGAGTATACAGCCCACTAGAATCCTCTGTCCATGGAATTCTCCAGGCAAGAATACTGGAGTGGATAACCATTCCGTTCTCCAGGGTATCTTCCTGACCCAGGGACTGAACCCTGGTCTCCTGCATTGCAGGCCGATTATTTACTATTTGAGCCACCAGGGAAGCCCAAAATATACATTACCGTGTGTAAAATGGATAGCTAGTGGGAAGTTGCTGTATAACACAGGGACCTCAACCTAGCGCTCTGGGACAACCTAGAGGGCTGGGATGAGGGTGGGAGAGAGGCTCTAGAGGGAGGGGATATGCTTATGAACAAGATGCGCAGCAGGAAAGAACCCACCTGCAGTGAAGGAGATGTGACAGGAGTTGTGGATTCAATTCCTGGCTGGGAAAATCCCCGGAGAAGGAACTGTCAACCCCCTCCAGTATTCTTACCTGGAAACCCCCACGGACAGCTCATGGGGTTGCAGAAGAGTGGAACACAACGTAATGACTAAACAACAGCGATGGCTGGTTCACACTGTCGTACAGCAGAAACCAATACATTATAAAGCAATTATCCTCCAATTTAAAAAATTAACTCACCACTCTCACATTGTGCAGTTTTTTTCAGTACACGCTTTCAGGACAAGGTCTGGCTTAATTGGTCTTAATCTCAATCCCCACTGAGTTTCTCCACCCAATTTTGAACCAAACACTATGGAGCTGTTTGTTTTTTCTGAATATTCCTTGTGAAAGTATCACAAACATGTGGTGCCCTACCCCTGTCCCAGCTTCCATGTCCTTTCTCTAATGGATCCTCTTTATCCATTAAACTTTAGAAGAGATCTCAGCCCTGCCCTCCAGGGCCCCGCACCAGATTAGATCTGTCTGTCCATAAAGTCCTGTGCAAATCTCAGTGACAGCCGGTGACAAATTGTATAGCAATGAGTTATGGATAGGCTCACTCTGCTGTCCTCCATCCTATAGGACTACATGTGGTCATGTACTATATCCTCCATCCTACATGAGGCCAGAGACTGGGTTGATTCTTGTCTATCATTTTGGAGCTGAGTACAGAGCTCAGCAGGTAGTAGGTACTGAGTTTGTTTGATCACCTGATTTTGCTTGAACATTTTCAGTATCTTAAAAAGCCACATGTCCATAACGCTGCCTTCTCCAAAGTTCTGAATAGTCAACGATTATTAAAATCGTCTGTAATTCAGCCTTTATTGTTACCCCACTTGAACACCTAAAGGCCGAGCACCAGACCCTTCATCTCTGTCACCCTATCTTTCCAGCCACTGACTTGCACAACAGACCCTGGACAAGAGGGACAGTTAAGCCAGGGGACAGAACTGCAGTTGTTCCTACACACACAACTTCCGGAAAAGACTGAGAGTGGGAATGACTAACTGACTTGGAATACAATTCCAAGAGGATATTCTGAAATAGGAAATCAGAGATCCCCTGTGGGAAGCACTCATTGGTGACTTTCACCAATGAGATTTTTAAAAAATGCATCGCCTGTGTAACACTGAGGAAGAAAATAAAACAACAGAGCTGACTGAATTTTAAAATCTGATTTTAAGACAGACTAGTTATGCCACTATCACGTACTCTTTGTTGTTTAGTTGCTAAATCAAGTCTGACTCTTGCGACCCCGTGTAGCCCACTAGGGCAGTAGCTCTAGGCTACATCGTTTTGTGACTGAAGCCCACTACTCCTCTGTCCATGGAATTTCCCATGCAAGAATACTGAAGTGGGCTTCTATTTCCTTCTCCAGGGGATCTTCCTGATCCAGGGATCAAACCCGAGTCGCCTGCATTACAGGTGGATTCTTTACCACTCAGCCACTGAGGAAGCCCACAAGTAGAGAATGCATTCCCTGAGCAACACATGAGTATTCACAGAAGCTATCTTAAAGAATTTTAACAGAATTGCATTAAATAAATATGACACTTGGCCTCAGTTTTGTAAAACTTTTTCATCCCTCTTTTTTTCCATTTTCCTATTACAAACATCACAGACATAATCTGTGTGTCAATGAGACATTAGTAAAAAGGAGGGACATATAAAAAGCATTAGTATTAAGGCAAGGGAAAAATATTCAAATACAATTTAAACGAGTTGTAAAGCTAAAAAAAAGAAAACCCAACTGTATGCTAAAGACATAGTATCTATTACTAGCATTATACAAATTTCCAGTGGAAGCATTCCAGAAATGCATCATTGAATCTCTAAGGCGCAAACCTAGACTTTCAATGGACTTGTCTATTCCTCTGTTGCCAAGAGAAAGACATCACAGGCAATGTCATTACTGGGGAGTAGTACTTTACCATTAACTTCGAATGTCTCCATCCTAGACAACATGGTTTGGTCGAGAGCCGGTCCGTCTTCAGTGCTAGCCAAGAGCTCTTTCTCCTTGAGAATTTCCTCATTTTCCATCGCTAAGGTTTATAGATGGCCAAAGTTCTGGAGCCAGCAGAAATGCTCTCTCCAAGAGGAACCACTTGGGGAGAGATTGTTCCCTTTTGACTACTGCTTCTACTTGTAGAGCACACAGGACTTCCTTTGACTCTGATTTCTGAATTTGCAAAATGTTTCCTGACATGGTCAGGATTAGGCATTTCTCAAAAACTGGCTATTCACACGTGGAGCTCCTACTTAGTGCAACTGCTTGTTAAGGGGTATGGGGAGTTGGGACACAAATCACAGGTCCCTGAAATCATCACTTGTTCTCAGGCCCCCATGAGCAGAACCAATGACCCCCATCTCCTCTGCCTGTCCATACTCTGCCTTCACCCCAGACCCAGCTTATTGTCATGGGACTTCTCCACCCACAGTGAAATCTGACTCCTCTGACCTATTTCAATCCTTTGAGCTCATCCTTGCTACACAAAGCGTGGGCTGTGGGCCAGTAGCATCGGCATCACTTGGGAACTATTATAAAGGCAGAGTCTCAGGTTCCACCCCATAGAGACTGAATCCAAATCTATAGTTTAACAACATCCCCAGGTGATGTATGTACACATTCAAGTTGAAGAAACACTGCTTTACTACATACGTTTTAGCATTTAATTATGTTTCCTCTCATTGCTTTTCCACGTTCTCTGTGTGTGAAAGCGTGTGCTTGCTCCGGTCCCAATAAGATCTGAGCCCCTTAAGAGAAACCCCTTTGCTCTGTTCCCTATACCAGGTACTCTCTACCAGGGAGGTTATATAGCACAGTAGTCAACACATGGACCCTGAAAACTTAAATGCCTGAGTTCCAATTTCACTTCCTGCAAGTGGTTGTGTGACCATGGGAAAGTCATGCCAGCTTTGAACATCTCACTTTTCTTGTTCATGAAATAAGGAAGGTGGTAATAATTTGTGTATGCATTAAATGACTTAAATGGTGTAAGGTGGCCAGGGCTGCATCTGATGGGCAATGAACACTAACATTGTGCTGCTGCTATTATCAGTAGAGACATTGTGAACCCACTGGGTTCAGGGAGATGAAGGTAATAATAGCCTTTGCCTTAAAGGATATCAGTCCAGTACGCAGAATGGTTGTGGATACAACTGAATTCTAGAAAATTGATGTTGGTGATTGAAGCCCCTAGGAGGACAGGGGTGACCTGGAGGCAGAGCAGGCAGGGCTGGGAATGCCACAAAGAGCTTGTCCATTGGATCTGGGTTTGAAGGGGTGACTGGGGGTTAACTATAGAGCAGAATAAGGTGACAGCCTTGCAGGTGTGAAAAAATGGCAAGCGTAGCATCATGGTAGCAGGATACTTGGAGGCAGAGGAATCATGGACCACTGGAATACTGGGGGCATGAGCTGTGANGCTGGGAATGCCACAAAGAGCTTGTCCATTGGATCTGGGTTTGAAGGGGTGACTGGGGGTTAACTATAGAGCAGAATAAGGTGACAGCCTTGCAGGTGTGAAAAAATGGCAAGCGTAGCATCATGGTAGCAGGATACTTGGAGGCAGAGGAATCATGGACCACTGGAATACTGGGGGCATGAGCTGTGACGTGGCAGGAGATAAAGCTCAACTAGACTAAGTCTCTTTCTTCAGCCAGTGGCATAGCAAAAAGCCAACTCAGGAAAAGAAGTTACTGACAGTGACCTTCAAGGTAGAGGTCCTTACCTTGCTCACAATTTCAGCATTGTGAGGTCACAAGAGGCCACTGGTTTGGACTGAGACTTAGGAGCAGAATCCAGGACAGGAAAGGTTAAAAGAGAGAACTGGCAGTGAGGAAATGAAGGCAGCTGGCAGCTCCAGTCACAAGTTTGGTAGTGGACCGTCCAAGAGGCCAGGGGCTATTAGGGCTTCCTCCATGGGCAGGAAATCTCCTGGTGAAAGGAACCCATTACTTGGGCTGCAGTGCCTCCCCTCCCTGCCTGGTTATCTCAGCTCTGGCCAAGGGCAGTCCTCACTCGTGGGGGTGCAGAAGGGACTCTTTGGAAAATGCCTGTGTTAATTACAGAGTGTAGTCCTCTTTAGCAGGAACATTTAGTGGTTATGAAGTATAGTCAACTAGCTCTGACTCTGGGGTCAGACAGACCTGGGACCCAAAGGCAACTCTTTTACATACTTGCTGTGTGACCTCAGGTGATTGGCTTACCTTCCCTGAATCTCAGCACAATGTAATAGCTCATAGAAGTATTAACTGTTATCCAAGATGTATCAGGTGTCAGGCACTGTGCCAGATACATATACATGACTCAGCACTCATAATATCTTGTAACTTGCCTCAGAACTTGTGGTTAGAAAGTGATAACACCTGAATTCAAATCCAGGACATCTTGGCTTTACAGTTTGGTTTAATCTAGTTTAATCCAAGGGTTTTAATCCAGAAACTCATACCAGATGAGTTTTTGAAAATACTTGCTGCTCTTCTCCTACTCCAGCCTGAGATACTGGTTTTAATCAGAAGCCTCATGGTTGGTTCTGATGCACAGCCAGGCTGAGGACTGCTGTGCAGAATAATAAAGCAGTCACAGGCAGCACAGAGACCCTTGTGAGCCCTCAGGACTCCATCCTAGAAGTTGAACCATAGGAAATTACTGATATTAACCCCATTTGATAGTGGATAAATAGATACTTCATAAGATTCAAGCTAGTCCCTCTCCTTAGCAGGGCCAGATAAAGCAAACTAGGCACTAGCTTGGGGTGAAAAAGATTCATTAATCAAGATAAGCAGTATTTTAACACAATCCTTAAAAATCAAAATTAATGCAAAAGGTCTATCATGAAAACAAAGGCAACATTTTAAATAGGCCACAGGGTCCCATGCTGCTTTGTGCAGTGACTCTGGCCACCCATTCAGCCAGGTCCCAGCACTGCTCCTCATTCTGTTTCAGTATCTTCATTTGCAAATCGGGATACCAACAGTTTTCCCTGTTTTTCCATAGTGTAAGTTTGAGGATTAAACTAAATAATAGTAGTCTAAGTGTTTGTAAACAAAAGGGCTTTCAGTGGAATAGCATCTTATACCAAGCTGGTACACAGTGTGAAATTTCTGGATTGTGGCTGTTACCCTTAAAAATCCCTAAGTCTTCCAAATATTAAAGTGCAAAAGACACGATTTGGAGAATCTTGTACAGTTTCTTCCGAAGTCCCACTCAGACACTTTTATCTCCGGAACACAGATCTGGCTGTTACTTTCCTTGAGCACCAGATGAAGTGGTTGACTTGCATTTGAGGACCATGCTGTTCAAGAAATGCAGGGTTTGGCGTTCCTTTTCATACAGAGTGCATATAATTGCATCGGAGAACTTAAATATGTTTTCAGAGGGGTTCTCATGTAGTTCTATCAAGGTTTGATGTTCCCCAAGTTGCCTTTCTTACACAGGGGTTATGGGGTTGGGGTCCCAGGAAAGCATGACCCCAACTCATGGTACCCTCTGCAGAGCTTGACCCTCTGAACTGCTGCTGCTGCTGCTAAGTCGCTTCAGTCGTGCCCGACTCTGTGCGACCCCACAGATGGCAGCCCACCAGGCTCTGCCATCCCTGGGATTCTCCAGGCAAGAACACTGGAGTGGGTTGCCATTTCCTTCTCCAATGCATGAAAGTGAAAAGTGAAAGTGAAGTCGCTCAGTCGTGTCTGACTCAGCGACCCCATGGACTGCAGCCTACCAGGCTCCTCCGTCCATAGGAGTTTCCAGGCAAGAGTACTGGAGTGGGATGCCATTGGCTCGCAAACCACTACAGTCATTGGGCCATGTGGCAGATCATCAAGAACTCCTGAGTAACTCCATTCCACCTTAAAACTGGGGCAACCATGATAACACATGATGTAAAATTCACCTGCACAAACCAAAATATTCAAAACAAACAAAATTTCTCAGGAAACAGACAACTCAGGTCTCCAGGATGCTCTTTGAGTCTCTGTCACCTCTCACTGACAGGTTGGCCCATTGTTCTGCCATCTCCTTATGCTCACCAGCGGAGATGATAAAAAAAGGGACCTGGGCTAAAGCAAATAGAAAGGAGACAAATTTAAACATTTCTATCTATTGACCTTATTTTTCTTGCTAGTCATGCATGACAGTGGTGGTCAGTGTCTCCCATGACAAGCTCAGCACTTACTTAATCATTTCATTAATGGTACTTAATGAAGCATAATTCTTATGAATTCATTTTAAAAGTTAAAAAAGCTCAGTGACACAAATGAGCATCATTAGATTAACAGGTAAATAAGTTTTGGTATATCCATTCAATGGGCTACAGCAATAAAGAGAAAGAGGCAGCGACATAAATGCATCTTAAAAGCCATTATGTTGAGTGAAATAAGCTAGACCCCAATAGGACATTATATGAGTTCATTCATGTAAGTGTCCAGAACAAGTCACACTCATCTATAGTGTCAGAAAACAGAACCATCAGGCTTTCCTTGTGGCTCATTGGTGAAGAATCCATCTGCCAATATAGAAGACATGGGTTTTATCCTTAGTTTGGGAAGATTCTACATACCATGAAGCAACTAAGTCCATGCCCTGCAACTACTGAAGCCTGTACGCCCTAGAGCCCATTTTCCACTGAAGCCTGTATGCCTTAGAGTCCATTTTCCACTGAAGCCTGTATGCCCCAGAGCCCATTTTCCAGTGGTAGGAGAAGCTACTGCAATGAGAAGCCTGAACACTGCAACAAGAGAGTAGCCCCTGCTTGCTGCAACTAGAGAAAGCCCACACAGCAATGAAGACCCAGCAGAGCCAAAAATAAATAAATAAAATTACTGTTGACTAAAAAGATGCACAACATTTGAGTGATGAGTCAAGTTTGGACAGAGTGAGGACTGCAGCCTGGGAGACAGCAGTCAGATAACTCTGAGACACTGCTCCAAAGAGGCAGTGGGGAAAGGTCAGTATATAAGATTTTGGTGAAGGGAGAGTTCAACGCAATTAAGCACTTACTTTACAAAAGGTTTTCTCTTAGTTACAAGGAGATGACGTGACCATGAGGGGATTTAGTGCTTTCCTAAATATGAAGAGACGCAAGGATTGAGATCATGAAAACAGTTCCTGAAAATATCTAACTATCTAAAGACCTGTTCCACCAGTCTCCCTGGAGCACAAAGTGCCTCGCTCTCCATCCTGAATTCCCTCCAGGGAGTGTTGAAGGTCAGCAGCTGCGGCAGAGCATGCAGATGGCAAATGCCCTTGTGGTTGTTCGGTTGCTCACAAATGCTCTTGGTAAGTGCCACTTTGTAGTTGACAGGCAAGTGGCAATTTGTAGTTGACAATTTAAAAACAATACTAAAAAAAAAAAGAAGAAGAAAAACAGAACCATGGTTTCCTGGAGGCAGACATAGGGGAGAACTGACTGATAGGAGCAGCAGGGAAATTTCTGCATTGATGGCAGTGTTCTGTGTCTTGATTGGGTGTTTGTTACAAAACTCACCAAATTTTAAATACATATATAGGATGAAATTTGAAATACATATATAGTATATAAATTATACTTCAATAAAGTTAATTAAAACAGAAGTTAAAGAAAAAAAAGGTGACAAAATTATTATTGCTGGACCCTGGCCCGACTCGTAGAAGTTTGTCCTTTGAGAAACATTGGAGGGTGTAGATAAGGTGAAGTGTGTGTGAGACCTTGCTGAGCCACCCGCATCTTCTCTTCCCTGTGAAGGGATGCTCACACACATTTTGGGATTGCTGCATCAGGACTGCAGCCTGTGTTCTAGAACAGAGGGAAGAAAAGGGAAGCAGATTGGTCTGTGGTGCAACTTTCCCACTGAACCAGCACTCCCACTCCGGGTACACCCAGGGCAAAAGCAAGAGAGGCAGCTGTGAGTTTCTGGTCTGATTTTTTTTTTTTTTTAAGTTCTCCTGAACACAGACATCATTCCTGACACATACAATGTTTTCACAGGGGCCAAAACATTTTTCTGTTGTTGTTTAATCACTAAGTTGTGACTGACTTTTTGTGACCACCATGGGCTGTAGCTGCCAGGCTCCTCTGTCCATGGGATTTTCCAGGCAAGAATACTGGAGTGGGGTGCCATTCCTTCCTCCAGGGGATCTTTCCGACCCAGGGGTGGAACCAATGTCTCCTGCTCTGGCAGGCAGATTCTTCACCACTGAGCCATCAGGGAAACCCCAAACTTTTATTACCCTGATTTAAATGTATTTGTTTTGGGGGGGATTACTTATACTGAAGAATAAATAAGCAATATTATTCCTTTCCCAGAGAGACTTTTGAGAGTTGGAGGATATGCATGGGCAGGTGAGAGTAGCACAACTCTAGATCCTGGAAGCCTCTGCACAAGAAAGTGTTAAATGTGCACTTAAAAAAAAGAGAGAGCGCCACTATTAGAAACTGCAGGCTTTGTGCCAAGGGTCACCTGTGCTAATTCTCACTGATCTAAAACAATTTTGCCTGAGCAATTCTGGACTGAGAACAATGAGGATGCAACAGAAAAGATAGGAAATCAATGAGAATCGCCTAGAGTCGGTTGTCAGTCATTCCCCATTCACTAAACAGATGTTCATTGAGTGCTAACTCTGACCCAAGCCCTGCCCTGGTAAGATAAGAAAGCAGAGTCTCTGCTGGTCTGGTTCTTCAGCCACCGCTTGTCACATGCTATCAAGTCATACCCTACCTTATCATTTTTACTGATAAATCCTTCATAATCACTCTTCCATTCTACTCTCTGGCACACCTCAAATCTTTTCAGTTCTTCCCTCAGTACGCTAGTCCCAACAGTCCTTTGCCTCTAGGACTTCTGATCTGTTATTCTGCCACACTTCCACTGTCCATTCCCCACTTCTTGTCCTTTCTCATGTTTAAACTTACAGTCATTTTAATTAGGCCCTGGCACACATCATCAACTGTTGCTCCTGTTTTGCTTCATTGTACTCACTTGCCAAAAAAAACATAGCACAGGTTGGATCCAACTCTCTGGGCAACTGAATTTAACTGGAGTAAATGATGTGATTATGCTGGTGGTCTCATTGTGACCACCCATCTGGCAACAGGGTATAGGTTTTTATTCAAATCTCTCTGCCAAACAAACCAATTCGTTGTCACTTGATCTCCTGTCTTCACTCTGAGCTGATGATCTTGCCCTCTTCCTTATTATGAAAATTCAAGCAACCAGAAGTGAAACTCTGGATTCCCACCATTACTACCATCTCGACCAAGATGCCATCCACCTGCTTTCTTGTGACCTAGATGAACTGTTCAAGCTCCTGTCAAGAACCACTCTTTCAGCCTGTGCACTGAATTCCACCAACTCTTACATACTTCTGAGTATTTTCCCAGCAGCAGTCCTTCCTTCTCTCTCCTTCACAGCATCAATAATACAATTTCCATTGGATTATTACCAACCGCTGAACACACATATTGTTAGCTCTCCATTTTGAAACACTTAATCTTGGTACACTTCCTTCAACCTACTACCCAATTTTTTACCCTCCTTTGTAGAAAACTTCCTTAAAATTGTTGTTGATACCGACTGTTGGCAATTCCTCTCCTTCTGTGCTCTTTAAATCCACTCTAGTGGAATGTTCATCCCCATGATTCAGCCAAAGCTACCCTCATGTTATCACCAATGGATTGCTCATCCTCTCCTTAAAGTAATCTCTTCTGTTGTCTTTTAAGACATAGCACTTTCTTGATAGTTTTCCTATTTCACTGGTCACTCTTGGTTTATTTTGCTGATTCATTCTCTCTTTCCTCATCTCTTTTTATGTCATGGTGCCCCAGGGTCTGATCCTTCATTGTCTTTCCCATTTATACTCACTTCTTTGGTGATGTTATCTGGTCTCACAGGTTTAAGTTCCACCTGTGGAATGACACCTATGTGTCATTATTCACAAATCTGCATTTCTAGATCAGACTTCACTCTTGAACTACCGATGCCTATTTCTACACACCTGTCACATAGACATCTGAAGTTCTAAATGCTCCTGAATTTGCTCCACCTTAGTTGATGGCAACTTGTTCACCCCAGTTGTTTTGATTAAAAAAACAAACAAACAAAAACTGATACCAACCTTGACTCCTTTCTGTCTCACAGTATTTTTCTCACCACACTCAATGCATTAAGAAATCTTGGCTTTTATCTTCAAAATATATCCAGAATTTGAAAGTTCTCACCATTTCCCCACTACCACTCTGGTATAAGTCACCACAGTCTCTCACCTAAATACTTCATTAACTTTATTTTTGTAAAGAAATAGGATTTTAATATAATATTCAACCCTAGCATTTATTATTCTTTTCCTTTCAGTTTTATTGAGATATATAGTCTAAGGCATACAGCATAATGATTTGACTTACACACCTCATGAAATGATTCTTGTAATAAGTTTTGGGAACATCCATCATCTCATAAAGATATAATATTAAATAAATAAAAAATTATTTTTTACTTGGGATGAGAATGCTTAGGATTTACTCTTTTAACAACTTTCGTATATAACAGTCTGCAGTGTTAATTACATGTATCATGCTTTACATTGCATTCCTACTTCAGCAACTTTCTAACTGGTGTCCACACTACAATATGGTCCACATTCAATATAGCAGCCCGAGTGATCCTTTCAAAACATAAGTCAGGCATGATGCCAGAGAAGATGGTGGAGTAGAGGAGAGCTAGCAGGTATCTATTTCTCCAGCCAAACAGCAATTATACTGGCAGAAACTGTGTGAAGTGACCAAGTTGTAGTTCTGAAGTTTATTTGAACATTTGTGGCTGTTAGGAAACAACTTGGCTGATAAATTGAAGTTAATTTCTATCTATTTCAGCCTTCAGCATGATGGCAACTACCCATCTCCTTCTTGCCCTCACTGGCAGACACTTGTAGGGATAGAAACCCAATTTCTGGCATGACTTTCTGGAACCAGAGTGTGCAGTAAGGACCTTGTCCTCCAAATGTTGGGGTTCTGTGTTCTGAATTGATTGCTCCTTCATGTTACTAAGGAGAAGACGTGGAGGATGTATGCTATCGTTTCAACCTTCACCAGCTGAATTAACTTCCAGGAGATTTACAGGAGCAGTACCTGCTGTTTTGGGTGTTAAAAAACAACCCTATATATGGCAGAATTTGGGTAGCATACCCAGTCAAAGAGGCAGATTAAAAAAGAGCTGAGAAAAACCTTAGGTTTTCACTTTAGGAGACACATTCCAACAATTTTTTTAAAATTAAAAACAACAATAGCAACATATTTTAAAAATTTTTAAAAGCCAGCAAACCAGAGGAAGATGCTGATTTACAGATTTAACACATTATAAAATTCAAATGTCCCAGCTTTCAACCAAAAAATCACAAGCCATTCAAAGAAATAGGTAAGTATGGCCCATTCAAAGGAACAACATAAATAGACAGAAAATATTCTTCAGGAAGTCCAGATGTCAGACTTAACCATACAGAGACTTTAAAACAATTGTCTTAAAGATGCTCAAAGAGCTAAGGGGATGCATCGACGAAGACAGAAAACAATGCACGGACAGAGCTAGACTATCGACAAGGAGACAGAAAACAAAAAGGTCAACCAAAGAGAAATTCTAGAGCCGAAGGGTATGAAGAGTGAAGTGAAAAATATGCTCAGTTTAGTTCAGCCGCCCAGTCATGTCCGACTTTTTGGGACCCCATGAGTCTCAGCACACCAGGCCTCCCTGTCCATCACCAATTCCCGGAGTTCACTCAGACTCACGTCCATTGAGTGGGTGATGCCATCCAGCCATCTCATCCTCTGTCGTCCCCTTCTCCTCCTGCCCCCAATCCCTCCCAGCATCAGAGTCTTTTCCAATGAGTCAACTCTTCACATCAGGTGGCCAAAGTATTGGAGTTTCAGCCTCAATATCAGTCCTTCCAATGAATACCCAGGACTGATCTCCTTTAGGATGGACTGGTTCAATCTCTTTGCAGTCCAAGGAATTCTCAAGAGTCTTCTCCAACACCACAGTTCAAAAGCATCAATTCTTTGGCACTCAGCTTTCTTTATAGTCCAACTCTCACATCCATACACGACTGCTGGAAAAACCATAGCCTTGACTAGACGGACCTTTGTTGGCAAAGTAATGTCTCTGCTTTTTAATATACTATCTAGGTTGGTCATAACTTTCCTTCCAAGGAGTAAGTGTCTTTTAATTTCATGGTTGCAATTGCCATCTGCAGTGATTTTGGAGCCCTGAAAAATAAAGTCAGTCACTGTTTCCACTGTTTCCCCATCTATCTGCCGTGAAGTGATGGGACCAGATGCCATGATTTTAGTTTTCTGAATGTTGAGCTTTAAGCCAACTTTTTCATTCTCCACTTTCACTTTTATCAAAAGGCTCTTTAGTTCTTCTTCTCTTTCTGCCATAAGGGTGATGTCATCTGCATATCTGGACAGGTTCAAAAACATATTTGAGCAAGCTGAAGAATCAGAAAACTTGAAGATACCATCATGGAGATTACTAAATCTGAACAAAAAGAAAAAAGAATGAAGAAAAGTAAACAGAGTTTGAGGAATCTATGGGGCACTGCTGACCAACACATACATTGTGGGAAGAAGGAAAAGAGAAATGGCAGGAAGACTATATGAAGAAATAATGGCTGACAGCTTCCCAAATGTGATGAAGTACATTCATCTGCAAATTCAAAAAATAAACAAGTAGGATAAATTCAAAGAGACCCACAGTGATACACATTATCGTCACATTGTCAAAAGACAAAGAGAATCTTGAAAGCAGCAAGACAGCAGTGACTTCAAAGAATCTTCAGTAAGGATCTGTATGAGAGGCAATAGAACACCAGAGCAGCAGAGTTTTTATTTGCTATTGAAATTGGTATAAATTCTAATTAGACTGTTATAACTTTAGGATTTGAATTTAATGATTACCTAAAAGAAAATACTTATTGATTTCACATGTAAGAAAATGACAATAGAAATCAAAATGTCACACTAAAAATATTCAACTGAACACAAATAAGGCATTAATGGAGGAAATGAGGGGGAAAGCTATAATTCATGTAGAAAACAAATAGCAAAATGGCAGCAGCAAGTTCCTCTTTTCCAATGATTAAACTCTACAACCCAAAGAGTTTGGAAGAATGTGGGATTCAAAAAACATAATTCAACTATATGTTGTCTATAGGAGATTCATTTTATTATTTATTTATTCTCCTTGTGGTGTTTTATTTCATGAATTTTTATACCTTATGCTCAAATAATTTTCTTTTACTGGAGTTGCTTTAAAATACTGTGTTAGTTGCTGTTGTACAGCAAAGTGAATTGGTTATATGAATACATACATCCACTCTTTTTAGATTTCCTTTCCATTTAGGTCACCACAGATTACTGAGTAGAGTTTCCTGTGCTATACAGCAGGCTCTCATCAGTTATCTGTGGTTTATTCAGTAGTTATATACGTCCATCCCAATCTTCCAATTCATTCCACCCACCATTTCCCCCTTGGTAACCATGTTTGTTTTCTACATCTGTGATTCGAATTCCTCTTTGCAAGTAAGTTTATCTCTACCGTTTTTCTAGACTTCACATGAAAGTGATATTATATGAGATTTGTTTTTCTCTTTCTGACTTACTTCACTCTTTATGACAGTCTCTAGGTTCACCATGTCCCTGCAAATGGCACTATTTCATTCCTTTTTATGGCTAAATAATATTCCATTACTTTCATAGTAATATGTCCATTCCTCTGTTGGTGGACATTTAGGTTGCTTCCACATGTCCTGGATGTTGCAAATAGACATGCAACGAACACCAGGGTGCATGCATCTTTTCAAATTATGATTTTATCCAGATGTATGTCTAGGAGTGGGATTGCTGGGTCATATGTTAACTGTGGTGTGCTGCAGTCCATAGGGTCACAAAGAGACTGGGCAACTGAACTACAACAACAATAATGGTAGCTCTGTTTTCAGTTTTTTAAGGAATGTCCATAGTGGCTGCAGCAACTATATTCCCATCCACAGAATAGTAGTGTTCCCATTTCTCCATACCCTCTGAAACATTTATTCTTTGTAGATTTTTAAATAACCATTCTGGACAGTGTAAAATGATACTGCATTGTAGTTTTGATTTGCATTTCCCTAATTATTAGTGATGTTTAACATCTTTTCATGTGCTTGTTTGCCATGTGTGTGTCTTCAGTGGTCAAGGGTCTATTTGGGTCTTTTGCCCACTTTTTGATTGGGCTGCTTGTTTTTTTGATATTGAATTACATGAGCTGCTTTTATATTTTGGAGATTAATTCCGTGTTAGTTACTTCACTGCAAATATTTTCTCCCATTCTGAGGGTTGCCTTTTTGTTTTATGGTATCCTTTGCTGTGCAAATACTTTTAAGTTTAAATAGGTCTCATTTGTTTATTTTTGTTTTTATTTTCATTACTCTAGGTGGTGGACTGAAAAAGATTTTGCTGTGATTTTTGTCAAAGTGTGCTCTCCCTATAATTTCCTACAACAGTTTCGTAGTGTCTGGCCTAACATTGAGGTCTTTAGTCCATTTTGAATTTATTTTTGTGTATGGTGTTAGAGAGTATTCTAATTTCATTCTTTTATTTGTAGCTCTCCAGTTTTCCCAGCACTGCTCATTGAAGAAACTCTCTTTTGTCCATTGTATATTCTTGCCTCATTTGTCATAGATTAGGTGGCCATAGGTGCATGGGTTTATCTTTGGATGTTCTGTCCTATTCCACTGGTCTATACATACTGTTTTGATTATTGTCGCTTTGTAATATAGTCTGAAGCCAGGGAGCATTCTACCAGCTCCATTCTACCTCAAGATTGCTTTCTCTATTTGGGTTTTTTTTGTGTGTTTCCATACAACATGTAAAATATTTGTTTTAACTCTGTGAAAAAATGCCTTTGATAATTTATAGGGATTACACTGAATCTGTAGTTTGCCTTGGGTATTATAGTCATTTTCACAATATTGATTCTTCCTGTCCAAAAATGTGGTATATCTGTTTGTGTCATCTTTGATTTTTTTTTCATCAGTATCTTACAGTTTTCTGAGTATGTCTTTTGCCTCTTTAGGTAGGTTTATTCTTAGGTATTTTATTCTTTTTTTCTGCAATGGCAAATGGTATTATTTCCTTAATCTCTCTTTCTGATCTCCCACTGTTAGTGTATAGGAATGCAAGGTTTTTGTGTATTATTTTTGTATCCTGCAACTTTACCAAATTCATTGATGAGCTCCAGTAGTCTTCTGGTAGCATCTTTAAGATGTTCTATGCCTAGTATCATGAAGTGAAGTGAAAGTTGCTCAGTTGTGTCTGACTCTTTGCGACCCTATGCACTATACAGTCCATGGAATTCTCCAGGCCAGAATACTGGAGTGGGTAGCCTTTCCCTTCTCCAGGGGATCTTCCCAACCCATGGATTGAACCCAGGTCTCCCGCATTGCAGGAAGATTCTTTACAAGCTAAGCCACAAGGGAAGTCCAATATAGTATCATGTCAAACAGTGACAGTTTTACTTTTTTCCAACTTCGATTCCTTTTATTTCTTTTTCTTCTCTGATAGCTGTGGCCAAGACTTCCAAAACTATGTTGAATAAGAGTGACAAGAGTGGACATCCTTGTCTTAGAGGGATGCTTTTAGGTTTTCACCATTGAGTATGATGTTAGCTGTAGGTTCACTGTAAATGGCTTTATAATTGAGATAGGTACCCTCCAGGCCCACTTTTTGGAGAGTTGTTATTCTAAATGGTTGTTCAACTTTGTCAAAAGATTTTTCTGCAACTATTGAGATGATCATATGCATTTTATTCTAGTTTGTTAATGTGGTGTATCACACTTGTGTGTGTTGAAGAATTCTCGCATCCCTGGGATAAATCCCACTTGATCAGCATGTGTGATCCTTTTACTGAGTTGCTGGATTTGGTATGCTAGTATTTTGTTGAAGAGTTTTGCATCTATGTTCATCAGTGATACTGCCCTGTATTTTTCTTTTGTGATATCTTTGTCTGGCTTTGGTATTAGGGTGATGGTGAATGACGTTGGGAGTGTTTTTAGCTCTGTGCTTTTTTGGAAGAGTTTCAGAAGGGTAGGTGTTAACTTTTCTCTAAGTGTTTGTTAAAATTTGCCCGTGAAGCCATCTGGCCCTGAACTTTTATTTGTTGGAAGATTCTTAATCACAGTTTGAATTTCAGTGCTTATGATTGGTCCATTTATATTTTCTGTATCTTCCTGATTCTGTCTTGTGAGATTGTACCTTTCTAAGAATTAGTCCATTTCGTCTATGTTGTCCATTTTATTGGCATATAGTTGCTTGTAGTAGTCTCTTAGGATTCTTTGTGTTTCTGTGGTGTCCATTGTAACTTCTTTTTCATTTCTAATTTTATTGATTTGAATCCTCTCCCCCTTTTTTTCTTAATGAGTCTGGCTAAAGGTTTATCAATGTTGTTTCTCTTCTCAAAGAATCAGCTTTTAATTTCACTGATTTTCTCTATTGTCTCTGTTTTATCTATTTCTGCTCTGATTTTACAATTTCTTTTCATCTACTAACTCTGGATTTTGTTTGTTTGTCTCTCTCTAGTTTCAGATGTAAGGATAAGTTGTTTGAGATTTTTCTTTGTTCTTGAGGTAAGATTTTATTGCCATAAATTTCCCTCTTAGAACAGGTTTTGCTGCATCCCATAGTTTTGGATTATTGTGTTTCCATTGTCATTTGTCTCAAGGTATTTTTTTATTTCCTCCTTGATTCCTTCAGTAATCCATTGATTATTTAGTAACATAGGGTTTACCCTTCATGTGTTTGTGATTTTTTTATAATTTATTTTCCTGTGATTGATTTCTAATCTCATAGCTTAAAAAAAGGGAAGGATTCTTGATACGATTTCAATTTTCTTAACTTTACTGAGGTTTGTTTTGGGATCCAAGATGTGTTCTATCTTGGAGAATGATCCTGCACACTTGAGAAGAAAATCTGCTGCTTCTGGTGGGATATCCTGTAAATACCAATTCAATCTATCTGGTCTAATGTGTCATTTAAGGGTTATGTCTCCGTGTTCGCTTTCTGTCTGGATGATCTATCCGTGAGTGGAAGTGGAGTGTGAAAGTCCCCCACTATTATCGTGTTATCATTGATTTCCCCTTTTATGGCTGTAAAAACATTTGCCTTACACACTGAGGTGCACCCATGCTGTGCGCATATATTTTTTAGTTCTCATGTATTTTTCTTGGATCAGTCCCTTTATAGTTGTGTAGTGTCCTCTCTTGTCTCTTATAATGGTCTCTATTTTAAAATCTATTTTGTCTGATATGAGTATTACTACTACAGCTTCTTTTCAATTTCCATTTGTGTGGAGCATTTTTTCCCATCCTTTCACTTTGAGTCTGTGTGTGTCCCTGGTCTGAGGTGAGTCTCTTGTAGGGAGTGTATACATGGATCTTGTGTTTGTATAAATTCAGCCAGTCTATGTCTTTTGATTGGAGTATTTAACACATTTACCTTTATGGTAATTATTGATATATATGTTCCTATTGGCATTTTATTAACTGTTTTGGGTTGTTTTCATAGGTCTTTTCCTTCTCTTGTTTTTCCTACCTAGAGAAGTTCCTTTAACATTTGGCATAAAGTTGGCTTGGTGGTGCTGAATTCTCTGCTTTTCCTTTTGACTCCTCTGTCAAATCTGAATGAGCTCCCTGCTGGGTAGAGTAATCTTGGGTGTAGGTTTTTTCCTTTTCATCATTTTAAATATATCCTGCCACTCCCTTTTGACCTGCAGAGTTTCTGCTGAAAAATCAGCTGATAATCTTATGGGGATTCCCTTGTATGTTACTTGTTGCTTTAATCTTGCTGTTTTTAATATTTTTATTGTATTTAATTTTGTTAGATTGATTAATATATGTTTCAGCATGTTTCTCTTTGGGTATATCCTGTATAGGGCCCTCTGTGCTTCCTGTATGACTATTTCCTTTCCCATATTAGGGAAGCTTTTGACCATAATCTTCTCAAACATTTTCTCAGACCCTTTCTCTTTCTATTCTTTTTCTGGGACCCCTATAAATCAAATGTTAATGCATTTAATGTTGTACCAAGAGTCTCTGAGATTGTCTTCATTTCTTTTCATTCTTTTTTCTTTATTCTGTTCTGTGAAAGTTATTTCCACCAGTCTATCTTCCAGTTCACTTATCCATTTTTCTGCCTCAGTTATTGTGCTATTGGTTCCTTCTAGTGTATTTTTCAATTAGTTATTCTATGGTTCATCACTGCTTGCTTAAGTTCTTCAAGTTTCTTGTTAAACATTTCTGTATCTTCTCAGTCTGTGCCTTTGTTCTATTTCTGAGATCTTGGATCATCTTTACTATCACTATTCTGAATTATTTTTCAGGTAGATTGCCCATTTCTTCCTCATTTATTCTGTCTTGTTGGCTTTTGCCTTGCTTCTTTGTCTGCAACATATTTCTCTGTCATTTCATTTTCCTAATTTACGTGTTTATGGTCTCTTTTTCACCATCTCAAGGTCGGGTGTCTGCCCCCTGGTAGGGGAAGTTGTCCAGGGGCTTGTCTAGGCTTCCTGGTGGTAGAGCCTGGTGCATGCACTCTGGTGGTTGGAGCTGAATCTTATTTCTCTGGTTGGCAGGGCCATATCAGGGCGTGTGTTTGGAGGTATCTATGAGCTTAGTACAACTGTAAGAAGCCTGTTTGCTGATGGGTGGTGTTGTGTTCCTATCTTGCTGGTTGTTTGGCCTGAAGCATCCATCACTGGATCTTGCAAACAGTTGGTGGAGCTAGGTCTTGATACTGAGATGGGGACATCTGGCATTTTAGGTCTAATGACAAAATCAGATTAGATGTGAAAGGATGGCAAAAGATATTCCCTATCCCTATAAATGATAATCAGAAAAGATGCAAATATACTAATATCAGAAAATATACTTTAACTCCAAAAAAAAAAAAAAGATTACAAGAGACAAAGAAGGATATACTATATTAACAAAAGGTCAAAATGTTCAATATAGCAAGAAGATATATAATAATTAAAAGACCTAATAACATTTTCATAATAGACTCTACAATTTTCATGCAAAANATACTTTAACTCAAAAAAAAAAAAAAAAAGATTACAAGAGACAAAGAAGGATATACTATATTAACAAAAGGTCAAAATGTTCAATATAGCAAGAAGATATATAATAATTAAAAGACCTAATAACATTTTCATAATAGACTCTACAATTTTCATGCAAAAGTTGACAGAAGTGAAGGGAGAAATAGTTTTACCATAATGGTTGGAGACTTCAATATCCAGTAGTTGGACACTTCAATACTCAATTGAAAGACTTCAATACTTTCAACAGATAGAAGGAAGATAAGGAAGGAAATAGAGAGCCTGGACAAATGGTTATCAAATCAGACAAAAAGACATATCTAGAAACTATCCAGTAGCAGTAGAGAGCACTTTCTTCCTAAGTGCACATGGACAGGTTCTAGGACGAATGAATGTTCAGCCATGAAACAAGTCTCAATACACTTTAAAAGATAAACATCATACAAATATCTTTTCTAACCTCAATGAGATGAAGTTAGAAATAAATAACAGAAAGAATATGAGAAAATTCACAAATACATGGAAATTGAACAATATGTTCTTAAGCAGCCAATGGGTCAAAAAGAAATCATAAAAAAAAGTGATAAAATACAGAGATGAACAGAAACAAAAGCATAAGATATCAAAACTTACACACACTTATAAATGATTAAGACAAATATTTTGTTATATGCATTTTACCATAATAAAACAGTAACTCAGGTTGACTGGGATGGCCTACTATCTTACTGGGTAACAGGCCCTACACACGCTGCATTTAGAGGCTGGGAGTTTATCTTCACCTCTTTTCATTTTCAAGTTCTTTCCTGCCCTGCTCTCCCCAGAAAGTCTAGGTTCAGAGAGACATTGCCTTTGGGGAGAAGCAGGGTTCATTTACTAGCTTGTCAGTGGCATGTGACTTCATGGGAAACTCAGGAATGAATGAAGTGATCTGAAACTAAAAAGTCATGGGGAAGTGGGAGTTTGTGAAAGAAGACCCAGGGTTGGATTATTTGCCTGGGTGTGTCTTCTTCTGATTAAATTTATAGACACCACAAGCAGTGAGCTCTGGCACTGGGAGTGCCGAATGGCAATGTGGACTGTAGACGCAGGGTGAAAAAGCACTCATTTGCAATCTCGTTGTAGTTTGAGGTAACTAACAAATGAGTACACAGATGATATGTGACTGCTGCTTCATGGTGGACAACTAGCTGCACATATCTAAATAGAATTCTGTGTCATTTTTTACCCCATGTTGACTGATGCAGGAACAGGGTAATGTAGTCAGGCTGAAGTCAGGCAGAGTAAAATCAGTATTCATTTGACTCTTCCCCTGGAGCTAAGTCCAGTGCAACTGGAGAGGAGGAGGCCTCTCAGGTCCCTCCAGTCATTCAGAACTACTGAAGCTGTGCCAAGTACTTACTCAGGATTGCTAGAGTAGACACAAATGGGTGTGGGGGCTGTGCAGGCACCCGTTTTCTCTTCCTAGAGCTCCCAATTCCTTTTATCAGTATTACCTTTTCTCTCTTGTCATTCAGGCCAACATGGACAGGGGACCTGCAGTAACTCAGCCAAGGAGTAGGCAAGTAAACAAAGAGAGGCCAATAGCATGATCCCTTTCTGGTATTAAAATCATAGCGAGAGGGACAGTAGCTTTAAAATAGTTGGGGTTTTGCTCCTTTCTGTAAGTGTTGTTCTGAGCTGGTCATTCCTTCTACCTGATATTAAGCCTGCTTTGCTACCTACCATCTCAAACTGCCTCCGTTTTTCTCTTTTTTAAGTCCAATTCTTTCTGTTACACCTGGAAGTACAACAGTCTTCCAATAAACTTCTTCTTGCTAATTTGTCTAGATTTGGTTTCTACTGCATATAGCTAAAAAATACCCAGGTTCCCCCAGATTTTCACAAAGGTTGTCTAGGTTCTTCTTACTTCTTTCTGTTCACTTCTCAGATCTGTATGCCCTTTGATTTTGGATTTCCTGTGTTTTGGGTCTGGTATCCCCTTCAAAGTAAAGTTCAGTTCAGTTGCTCAGTCATGTCCAACTCTTTTGCGACTCCATGAACTGCAGCACACCAGGCCTCACTGTCCATCACCAACTGCCGAAGCTTGCTCAAACTCATGTCCATCAAGTCAGTGATGCCATCCAACAATCTCATCTTTTGTTGTCTCCTTCTCCTGCCTTCAATCTTTCCCAGCATCAGGGTCTTTTCCAATGAGTCAGTTATTCACACCAGGTGGCCAAAGGATTGGAGCTTCAGCTTCAGTATCAGTCATTCCAGTGAATATTCAGGACCGATTTCCTTTAGGATGGATTAGTTCAATCTTCTTGCAGTCCAACACCACGGTTCAAAAGCATCAATTCTTCGGCACTCAGCTTTCTTTACAGTCCAACTCTCACGTCCATACATGACTACTGGAAAAACCATAGCTTTGACTAGATGGACATTTGTTGGCAAAGTAATGTCTCTGCTTTTTAATATGTTGTCTAGGTTGGTCATAGCTTTGCTTCCAAGGAGCAAGTGTCTTTTAATTTTGTGGCTGCAGTCACCATCTCCAATGATTTTGGAGCCCCCAAAATAAATTCTGTTACTATTTCCATTGTTTCCCCATCTATTTGCCATGAAATGATGGGACCAGATGCCATGATCTTAGTTTTCTGAATGTTGAGTTTTAAGCCAACTTTTTCACTCTCCTCTTTCACTTTTCATCAAGAAGCTCTTTAATTCTTTGTTTTCTGCCATAAGGGTGGTGTCATCCTCATATCTGAGGTTATTGATAGTTCTTCTGGCAATCTTGATCCCAGCTTGTGCTTCATCCAGTCTAGCATTCCTCATGATACATGCTTCATATAAGTTAAATAAAGCAGGGTGACAATACACAGCCTTGACACACTCCTTTCCCTATTTGGAACCTGTCTATTGTTCCATGTCCGGTTCTAACTGTTGCTTCTTGACTAGCATACAGATTTATCAGGAGGCAGGTAAGTGGTCTGGTATTCCCATAACTTAAAGAATTTTCCACAATTTCTCGTGATCTACACAGTCAAAGGCTTTGGCATAGTCAATAAAGCAGAAGTAGATGTTTTTCTGGAACTCTCTTGCTTTTTAGATGATCCAACAGATGTTGGCAATTTGGTCTCTGGTTCCTCTGCCTTCTAAATCCAACTTGAACATCTGGAAGTTCTCGGTTCACGTATTGTTGAAGCCTGGCTTGGAGAATTCTGAGCATTACTTTGCTAGAGTGTGAGATTAGTACAATTGTGCAGTAGTTTGAACATTCTTTGGCATTGCCTTTCTTTGGAACTGGAATGAAAACTGACCTTTTCCAGTCCTGGGGCCACTGCTGAGTTTTCCAAATTTGCTGGCATATTGAGTGTAGCACTTTCATGGCATCATCTTTTAGGATTTGAAATAGCTGAACTTGAATTCCATCACCTCCACTAGCTTTATTTGTAGCGATGCTTCCTAAGGCCCATTTGACTTCCCACTTTAAGATGTCTGGCTCTAGGTGAGTGATCACACCATTCTTTTTTTTTTTTTTGGTATAGCAGTGGCAAACCACTTCAGTATTATTGCCTTGAGAACCCCTTTCAAAGGCCTTAGCGTAATACAGAAAGGGAACAGGCTCAAAGTTTAGAACTGATATGGTTGATTTACTCCTTGGTAACCCAATTTACACCCCAATTCAAATCCAATAAGTTTTGATACTTTTTGGCAGTTCTCAACTTTATGTATTTCTGAAAGAAATAATTTTTTAATAGTAAAATAGCAACAAAAAACTTTTAAACCAAAACAACAACCCAGAAAAAACATCATCTGGTGGTGAGTAGGGTTTCCCTTTCAAATAGCCCCAAGGAACTGACTCAGAAATGGCTCCCCTTCTTGTAACTCATGACTTGGTATCAAGTCAGGAATGCACCAGACTGTGGATGAGGCATTTTTCTGTTTGGTTCATTATAATCTCCTTTTGGTGGTTGACATCTTTCCCTCCCTTGAAGAGTCAAGACACAGCAGAAATCATGTTCTAACAAAAGAGACTGATGAGTCTAGTTACTTGAATTCTCAGCTTTACCGGCAGCCAGACATGGATATGTGACCAGCCAGGCCACCTTCCATGTTATGATATGGATAACTAGAATGCTAGGATAACTGCACACAGAGAAGGGGCAATAGCTACAGCAATGCCAAGGGTTTTATCTCAGCCCTCCCTGGTTGCATAGGCAGGAGGAGAGTGATAACAGGAAATGGGTCCTCACTGGATGGGTTCTGTAGCATGATTTTGGCTTGCAACCTACACCCTGACATTTCTCCCACATCTGGTTCTGCCATCTCATCAGCAATTCTGTGAGTTCCCAGTAGTTTTCTAGTAATTTCCTTCTCAGCTTTAATCAGTCAGCTTTCCATTTCTGTTCTTTGCAATGGACAGTGCAGACTGTTGCAGAGAGCAAGAGATGCAGTCAGCAATCAGACTTTAGGAGGCCCTGGTGTTTAGATTTCTGGAGAATAATAGGGTCTAAGTTCCTTATTTGCATGACAAATAAGGGCCTCTATAACTATGCCAGTACCTCCCTCCTAGACTATTGTTGCCCTCTCCTCCATTTATATATGTTTCCCTGGTCATCCTCAATTGCTACAGTTTTTTTTTTTTAACCAAGGCTGGTGGTTTAGCCTGAAGAGACTTCCCCACTCCTAAATCTCATCTGACAAAAGCGTGCCTGTGTGCTCAGTTGCTTCGGCTGTGTCTGACTCTTTGCAACCCTCTGGACTGTAGCCCAGTAGGCTTCTCTGCCCATGGGATTCTCCAGGCAAGAATACTGGAGTGGGTTGTCATTCCCTCCTCCAGGGGGTCTTCCCAGCACAGGGATTGAACCCATGTCTCTTGCATCTCCTGTATTGGCAGGCAGGTTCTTTACCACCACGTCACTTGGTAAACCCCTGACAAATGACCATTATTCAACAAAGGGCACCCGGTCTATAAAGTCCAATGAGTAGAACTGACCCTCTACACTCCCTACCCACCTTTTCAAGGTACATTCTGCACAGAGACTTGAGAGGAGTATGAATAATTGTGGTATTTATGCTTATTGGTTTTCTCCCTAAGCTGTGAGCTCCCCAAGAGCAGGAACCACACATTCCTGTTGCTTTAACCCCAGTTCACACAGAGTGAAGAAATGAAGGATTGATTGGGAAACACAGATGATGAGAAGGAGTTACCACACAGCAAGTCAGCAGCACCAGAATTGTGTATTTTCTCCCATGATATGAGGAAGGAGGCAGGAGGAAAGGACAGGCCCAAGGTCCTTTTATTCTCTTATTAACTTGTTCAGTTCAGTTCAGTTCAGTCACTCAGTCATGTCTGACTCTTCGCAGCCCCATGAACTGCAGCATGCCAGGCCTCCCTGTCCATCACCAACTCCCAGAGTTCACTCAAACTCATGTCCATTGAGTCAGTGATACCATCCAACCAGCTCATCCTCTGTTGTCCCCTTTTCCTCTTGCCCTCAATCTTTCCCAGCATCAGGGCCTTTTCAAATGAGTCAGCTCTTTGCATCAGGTGGCCAAAGTATTGGAGTTTCAGCTTCAACATCAGTCCTTCCAGTGAACATCCAGGACTGATCTCCTTTAGGATGGACTGGTTGGATCTCCTTGCAGTCCAAGGGAATCTGAAGAGTTAGATTGGGTCAAAAGAATGATGATCCAAAAAGGCTTTGTGGGTATCTGTGGTTTGTTTGTATACGGCACAAAATATTGTCTTGCAAAAACTAAAGAATTTTATGGTCATTTCCATCTGAGATTCATTCTTCAGAGTCCTCAACCTCAACCCCAGGATAATAACAGCTGGATAATCACCTTCCCAAGAACTGGACACCCTAATAGGGACCTTACACTGTTAACTGACTACATTTCTGCAGAAGTGAGAGACTGGGTGCCGAAGGTCTTTGCTGAGGCTGTACTTTCTCACTTTCCTGCTCTTGTGGGTGGACTGAGTAAACACATGAGGATATTTCTAGTAATCTGAAGCCAAACTCTGCCTCTATCTCCATTTAAACTATTTTTTGGGGTGCAATAAACAATACAACTTTGCCTCTATAATTTGGTCTGACTCTGTGCTTTTCAGTAGATGAGGCTAAAATCTTGGGGCTCATGATTCTAAAATCCATCCTGAGTATGGTGAAACCATGTAAAACATGCATGTAAGGACTTATTAGTTTACAAAATTTCCAGACTATTACTGTCTCCCTTATGTCATTTCTGATCCCAGAGAGGAGTTAACTAACAATGATTGTGCAAAATATATACAAATAAGAAAAGTGAAGTGCTGATGTAGAGTTTTTAAGACTGGGTGGAGGGATCTAAAGTAATTGCATTTCCCTAGACTCACTTTCAAAGTGGTCAATTTTATAGAATCACTTCCCCAGCAAAAGGAAGTGAGTGTTCACATTTTAGGACCTACTCTGAGCCTGGTGTAGTTAGACATTTACACAGGTTCTTTCACAACAATCCTCTTTAAATGTTAATGTCACTGTTTCTTTTTCACAGATGAAGAAACTAAGGTACTGGGCAATTAAAAATATATGTCAAAGGTCACACAACAAGGTTCATCTGATTTCAGAGCCCAGGTGTGGTCCACTACATGCCCACGGAATGTCACTGGGCCTAAAGGGGGCTAGTTATTTGAATGGTGCAGTTATAAGGGAATTTTTATCCCAAACAATAAAGTTATCCATTATAAGAAATACAAAAAACTAGAAGCTAATGCACTCATAGGAAAGTCATGATCTATGTAACATATGTCTGATTCTCTTTGCCCTGATGGACATCCTCTTTTGAAAGAGGCTGTGTACTCAGCATTTCCACTGCCAGAGTTAATTCTAAGGAGATACTCACAGAAGGCTCTGTCACCCAAAGACACTGCAGCACTTGTTTTGATCACAGCAAAAACCTGAACGTAGTTGAATGGCCTTTAGTGGGAGATACATCGATAATACATCAGGCTTCCTTGGTGTCTCAGCTGTAAAGAATCTGCTTGCAATGCAGGATGCCCCAGTTCTACTCCTGGGTTGAGAAGATCCCATGGCGAAGGACAGGCTACCCACTCCAGGATTCTTGGACTTTCCAGTGGCTCAGATAGTAAAGAATCCACCTGCAATGAGGGAGACATGAGTTTGATCCTTGCGTTGGGAAGATCCCCTGGAGAAGGGAATGGCTAACCACTCCACTATTCCTGCCTGGAGAATTTCATGGACAGAGGAGTTTGGTGGGCTATAGTCCTTGGGGCCACAAAGAGTCAGACATGCTTGGGCAAATTTACTCACATCAATAAACTGTGAAATATTGTTGTTGTTCAGCTGGTAAGTTGTGTTGGGCTCTCTGATCCCATGGACTGCAGCACACCATGCTTGCCTGTCCTTCACTATCCCCTGGAGTTTGCTTGAGTTCATATCCATTGAGTTTGTGATGCTATTGAACCATCTTATCCTCTGCTGCCCTCCTCTCCTTTTGCTTTCAATCTTTCTCATCATCAGGGTCTTTTCCAATGAGTTGGCTCTTCGCATCATGTGGCCAAAGTATTGGAACTTCAGCATCCATCCTCCCATAGTTTTCAAGGTTGATTTCTTTTAGGATTGACTGGTTTGATTTCCTTGAAGTCCAAAAGGACTCTCAAGAATCTTCAGCACCATAATTTGAAACCATCAATTCTTCAGTGCTCAGCCTTCTTTATGGTCCAACTCTCACATCTGTACTTAACTACTGGAAAAATCATGGTTTTGACTATATGGACCTTTGTCGGCAAGGTGATATCTCTGCTTTTTAATACATTGTCTAGGTTTGTCATAGCTTTCCTTCCAAGGAGCAAGCACCTTCTAATTTCATGGCTGCAGTCACCATCTGCAGTGATTTTGGAGTCCAAGAAAATTAAATCTTTCACTGCTTCTACTTTTTCCCCTTCTATTTGCCATGAAGTGATGCGACCAGATCCATCTAGTCAAAGTTATGGTTTTCCCAGTAGTCATGTATGGATGTGAGAGTTGGACTATAAAGAAAGCTGAGCACCTAAGAATTGATGCTTTTGAACTGTGGTGTTGGAGATGACTCTTGAGAGTCCCTTGGATTGCAAGGAGATCAAACCAATCAATCCTAAAGGAAATCAGTCCTGAATATTCATTGGAAGAACTGATGTTGAAGCTGAAACTCCAATACTTTGGCCACCTGATGCGAAGAGCTGACTCACTGGAAAAGACCCTGATGCTGGGAAAGATCGAGGGCAGGAGGAAAAGGGGACAACAGAGGATGAGCTGGTTGGATGGCATCACTGACTCAATGGACATGAGTTTGGGTAAACTCCGGGAGTTGGTGATGGACAGGGAGGCCTGGCGTGCTGCAGTTCATGGGGTTGCAAAGAGTCGGACATGACTGAGTGGCTGAACTGAACTGAGCTGAACTTGCTTTCTCTATGATCCAGTGGATATTGGCAATTTGATCTCTGGTTCCTCTGCCTTTTCTAAACCCAGCTTGTCATCTGCAAGTTCTTTGTACATGTACTGTTGAAGCCTAGCATGAAGGATTTTGAGTATAACCTTACTAGCATGGGAAATGAGAGCAACTGTCTGGTAGTTGGAACATTCTTTGGCACTGTACTTCTTTGAGATTGGAGTGGCCACTGCTGTGTTTTCCAAATTTGCTGACATGTTGAGTGCAGCACTTTAACAGCATCATCTTTTAAGATCTGAAATAGCTCAGCTGGAATTCCATCACCTCCACTAGCTTTGTTGGTAATACTGCTTCTCAAGATCTAATTGACTTCACACTCCAGGAACTTATGTGGAATATTACACAACTGTTACTAAGAGCAAGATAGATCTGATCATGGCAGATTCATGTCAATGTATGCCAAAACCAATAGAGTACTGTAAAGTAAAATAAAAGTAAAAAGAAATTATTGCAAAAGTTATTATTAAGGAGGAAAAAAGGGGACAGAACAAATGAATAGTATGATCTCAGCAATAAAAATTTAAAAGCATATGCATATAACCCACTATATGACATCATAAAACCCACTATATGATAGGTTATTTAAAACATTTCTTAGAAGTAGAATTGTATGCAAAGACATTTTAACAGTGGCTGTCTTTGAGATAAGAGACTGGGGGTGGGAGTGATATAACTTTAAAGTGATTTTTAAGCACATCACATAATAAGAATTGTTAAGCTTCATGTCATGTTTATATTATCCTTGCACTATTACAAGTGTTTTGTGTATTTGAATGTATTTAATCCACATGATATCCCTAGGAGACTGATATCGCTTTTAGCTCTGTTGTGCAGATGAGGAAATCTAGTTCAAGGAATTTATGTAATTTGCTCAAAGCCTCATAGATATTAACTGACAGAGCAGGGATTTGAACTCAGACACTCAGGCTCCAGAATTTAGGCTCATAAACACTGCCTTACACTGCCTTCTAGAAGAGTGTAATATATACACATAAATTAAAAAATAAAAATTGATGAAAGGCTGATAGTGAAAAAGCTGTAGTTTGCTGCCCCACATTTCTTCTCCAGGGGCAAAACTTTCAAACTCTTCTAGTTGTTTCTTCTGGTTATTATCTTCATGTTTTTATGATAATGTATTTATGCTGTTATATTTGATTTACCAATTCTAGAACATAATCTGTTGGCTTCTTGTAATGGAAATTCAGGTTTAAGCTTTCTTCTACTGTCCTTTACTTCTCCCAACTATGTTCTGCCAAAATTTAACTAAATCAATAGTCCAATGTTAAATCTCCATGAGCATGTATATATGTTCATGGGTGAGCTAAATTGTCAACTATAATTGCCTTCCTTTTATTTTACTTGTTTTTCTTGAATTAGTACTTGGCTTATTTTTTTTTCCCCCATTGGCTTAGTTTCCTATGTATCCATCCTTAAGTTTTTCACATATTTCATCAAATTTGTTTAAAAACAATAAATATGCTTCCAAATGATCAAATATATCCCTGTGAATTCTGTCTTTCTGAAAATTCTCCTGAACTTCTTAATCAAATAATTTTCAGTACTTCTTGAATTTTTTAATCATGTGGCTATATTACATTAAAATACTAAACAGGGGTTTATTGAGGTTTAATTGACATATATTAACTGCAAATGCACAAAGTGTACAATTAGACATGCTTGGCATATGTATACATCTACAAACCATCACCACCATCAGAATACCCATCACCCCAAAAATGTTTTCCTGGGTCCCTTGTAACACTTCTGTCTTGTATCTTTCCACATCTCTCATCCCCAAGCAATCAAGGATTTACTTTCCATCATATTAGATTGCTTGTATTTTCTAGAGTTTATATAAATGGAATGAATCATGCAGTATGTAGTCCATTTGTCTGACTTTTTTCATTTAAAAGATAATTATTTTGAAATTCATCCATGATTATCAATAGATGGGTTATTCTTTTCATTACTTAGTGATTTTCCATTATATGTATATATCAAAATTTGTTTATTCACCTACTGATGAACATTTAGGTTGTTTTCAGTTTTGCACTATTAAAAATAAAGTTGTTATAAACATTTGCATGCAAGTGTTTTTATGGACATATATTTACCTAGGGGTAAATATCTAGGGGTGGGATGGCTGGATCATATGGTTAGATGTATGTTTAACTTTTTAAAAAACTGCCAAACTGTTTTCCAAAGTAGCTGTACCATTTTACATTCCTTGTATGAGGTCAGATCTGTGATTATATACTGGAAAACTCAAAATAATCAGATAAAATAATGAAAACATCAAGAAAATCTATTGAAGTGGACCAGTAGCAAAAAAAAAAAAAAACTCAGAGAAGCCAATGGCACCCTACTCCAATACTCTTGCTTGGAAAATCTCATGGATGGAGAAACCTGGTGGGCTGCAGTCCATGGGGTCGCTAAGAGTCAAACACGACTGAGAGACTTCACTTTCACTTTTCCTTTCATGCACTGGAGAAGGAAATGGCAACCCACTCCAGTGTTCTTGCCTGGAGAATCCCAGGGACGGGGGAGGCTGGTGGGCTGCCGTCTATGGAGTCACACAGAGTCGGACATGACTGAAGCAACTTAGCAGCAGCAGCAGTAGCAAAATTAATATGCAACCATAGCTTTCCTTGTATAAACAACCATCCATTAGAAAACATAATAAATATAAGAAAATATTTCATTCATAAGAGTGTTAAACTCTATGTGAAGAACACTTTGAAATTCTACTGAAATACATTTTTTAAAGATTTGAATAAATGTCTTAAATAAGAAAATTCAATGTTATCACAATGCCAGTTGTCCCTAAATGAATATACAAATATAATGCAAGCTCAATCAAAATAGTAACAGGGTTTTCTGAGAGCAGGGAGGGGGGTTCATGTTTGGGAGTTTGTGTAAAAAAATAAATAAATACAAAAAAAAAAAGAAAATGAAAAAAAAAAGTTTATGTGGAAAATAAACATGCAAGAATATGCAGAAGATGGAAATTAAGAGTTCTGAAGGAAGACTAATCCTACCAAACAGCACAAAATATTACGAAGTTGCAGTAACTGAATTTGTCCTTGTCTACCTATGACAAGGCAACAGCAACAGAGGAGAAGAGACAGTCCACAAATATTGGAAACATACATTTGAAATTCAAGGCACAAAAAGCCTGTGTTTTATATCAGAAAAGAAAAGAGGGACTATTTGATGACTTATGTTGAGACAGCTGGTTAGTGACTCCTTGCAGAAAAATTAAAAACTGTTAAGTCAGAGATATAAATGTACAAAGTTTAAAGCTATTAGTGGCAGAAGGAAATGTGATCTATTTTAGTTTATTTTTTAATATTCTTGAGTAAGTAAGAACTTTCTAAGCAAAGCCAAAACACAGGGACTGTTTTAAACATATGAAAGTTACAGTTAGCAGTAGGGGAAGAAAATCCTGTAAAGAAGTTTTTTCATTTTAATAGGCTAGGCCAAAAAATATTTAAAACACATTTTACAAAGGGCTAATTTCCTTAAAATGTAAAGAATCTGTATATAAATTAAAAATACTAATAGAAGAACAGGCTTCCCAGGCGGCTCGAGTGGTAAAGAACACACCTGCTGATGCAGGTAGGTATAAGAGACGCATGTTTGACCCCTGGGTCAGGAAGATCCCCTAGAAAAGGGCATGGCAACCCACTCCAGCACTCTTGGCTGGAGAATGCCATAGACAGAGGAACCCGGCAGGCTACAGTCCATAGGGTCACACAGAGTCGGACACGACTGAAGCAACTTAGCACACGTCCACAAAAGAACAAAGAAAGCACATGAACCAGCAGTTTGCAGGGCAGGAAATGAGTCACAAACACATAATAATACAAATCATGTTTCCAGTTTTTAAATATCGGATTGGAAAATATTAGTAAGTTTGACAAAACATTACTGTCAGAAGTATAAGGAGGGTAGGCACTGCAGTGTAAAACTGATGGGGGAACAAATTGCTGTATCTTTTTTGAGGAGCAATTTCACACCATCTATTAAGATAGCTATTTTGAGGGAAACTAATTGACTTCGCTACACTGCTATATTTATTTACCTATTTATTTTTGACTGCGCTGGGTCTTTGTTGCTGCTCATGGGCTTTCTCTAGTTGCGACGAGTGGGGGCTACTCTAGTTGTGGTCCACGGGCTTCACATTGCGGTGGCTTCTCCTACTGCAGAGCAGAGGCTCTAGGCTCAGTAGCAGTGGAGCATGGTTGCCCCACAACATGTGGGATCTTCCCAGACCAGGGATTGAAACTGTGTCCCTTGCATTGCTAGCCAGATTCTTAAGCCCCAGACCACCAGGGAAGCCCCTAAAGTAGCCAGCTTTTGACATGATAATTCCACTCCTGAGCATTTATTTACAGGTATTCTCGTACTTATGTACAGGATATTCATGAAGGCTGTGTTTGTAAGGAAAAGACTGGAAACAATCTGAAGCCCTCTCAGTGGGGAGCCAGTTGAATAAATTATGATCCATTCATACAGTGACATCCTGCTATGGCACAACAGTGATTTTGAAATATCACCCAGTGTATCACTCTTCCTGTTNCATGTGGGATCTTCCCAGACCAGGGATTGAAACTGTGTCCCTTGCATTGCTAGCCAGATTCTTAAGCCCCAGACCACCAGGGAAGCCCCTAAAGTAGCCAGCTTTTGACATGATAATTCCACTCCTGAGCATTTATTTACAGGTATTCTCGTACTTATGTACAGGATATTCATGAAGGCTGTGTTTGTAAGGAAAAGACTGGGAACAACCTGAAGCCCTCTCAGTGGGGAGCCAGTTGAATAAATTATGATCCATTCATACAGTGACATCCTGCTATGGCACAACAGTGATTTTGAAATATCACCCAGTGTATCACTCTTCCTGTTATTTCTTTTCCTTTTTCCTCCTCTGGTCTTGGGCCATCAAGGTGAGGCCCAGAGGGGCTCAGACTTGTAAGAGGCTCTTGCACTATCTCCAGGTAGAGAAGTTTGATACAGCCCAGAGCAGAGAAATCATTTCTCAGCTTTGATTTCTGGACCTCATAAGGTTCACAGTGAGGCTATAATCTTGAATATTTGACATTTCTTGAAATAGAACTCTCAGACTTCTCAGAACTCCCAGAGCTAAATTTTTCATATTTCAAGAACCAAAGTTTAAAGTGAAAGTGAAAGTTGCTCAGTCATGTCCGACTCTTTGCAACCCCATGCACTATAGAGTCCATGGAATTCTCCAGGCCAGAATACTGGAGTGGGTAGCCTTTCCCTTCTCCAGGGGATCCTCCCAACCCAGGGATTGAACCCAGGTCTCCTGCATTGCAGGTGGATTCTTTACCAGCTGAGCCACAAGGGAAGCCCAAGAATACTGGAGTGGGTAGCCTATCCTTTCTCCAGCCAATCTTCCCAACCCAGGAATAGAACTGGGGTCTCCTGCACTGCAGGCAGATTCTTTACCAACTGAGCTATCAGGGAAGCCAATAAAAGACAATGAAATGGCATCAAAGGAATGACTGGGATGACACCCTCCTAGTGTCGGAGATGTCAGCCAGCAAGGAGGTGCTAGGTGGACAGAGGTGAGGTGAGGTGAGGAGGGTGACTGTTTAGAGGGGCAAGTCTGGCTCCCTTTTCAAGGTCACCCAGAACACCTCTGGGCTCTTGTGTTGATTTCCAGGACACTTCTAAAGAGATGACAAGCCTTTAGCATAATGTCATGTCCCACCTGGCTTGGTGAAACTGAGAAAGACCCTGTGTGGCTCTTCTGGGTTCAAAAGCCCCTCCGTGGCCNCAGTGGGGAGCCAGTTGAATAAATTATGATCCATTCATACAGTGACATCCTGCTATGGCACAACAGTGATTTTGAAATATCACCCAGTGTATCACTCTTCCTGTTATTTCTTTTCCTTTTTCCTCCTCTGGTCTTGGGCCATCAAGGTGAGGCCCAGAGGGGCTCAGACTTGTAAGAGGCTCTTGCACTATCTCCAGGTAGAGAAGTTTGATACAGCCCAGAGCAGAGAAATCATTTCTCAGCTTTGATTTCTGGACCTCATAAGGTTCACAGTGAGGCTATAATCTTGAATATTTGACATTTCTTGAAATAGAACTCTCAGACTTCTCAGAACTCCCAGAGCTAAATTTTTCATATTTCAAGAACCAAAGTTTAAAGTGAAAGTGAAAGTTGCTCAGTCATGTCCGACTCTTTGCAACCCCATGCACTATAGAGTCCATGGAATTCTCCAGGCCAGAATACTGGAGTGGGTAGCCTTTCCCTTCTCCAGGGGATCCTCCCAACCCAGGGATCGAACCCAGGTCTCCTGCATTGCAGGTGGATTCTTTACCAGCTGAGCCACAAGGGAAGCCCAAGAATACTGGAGTGGGTAGCCTATCCTTTCTCCAGCCAATCTTCCCGACCCAGGAATAGAACTGGGGTCTCCTGCACTGCAGGCAGATTCTTTACCAACTGAGCTATCAGGGAAGCCAATAAAAGACAATGAAATGGCATCAAAGGAATGACTGGGATGACACCCTCCTAGTGTCGGAGATGTCAGCCAGCAAGGAGGTGCTAGGTGGACAGAGGTGAGGTGAGGTGAGGAGGGTGACTGTTTAGAGGGGCAAGTCTGGCTCCCTTTTCAAGGTCACCCAGAACACCTCTGGGCTCTTGTGTTGATTTCCAGGACACTTCTAAAGAGATGACAAGCCTTTAGCATAATGTCATGTCCCACCTGGCTTGGTGAAACTGAGAAAGACCCTGTGTGGCTCTTCTGGGTTCAAAAGCCCCTCCGTGGCCACCATTTCTTGTTTGTAGTGTTGACAAAAAAATGAATCAGTCAATATAAGAAATAAATGGAAAATTTAATTTGAGCTAAATTGAGGATTATCACCTGGGCACAAGATCTCAGAAAGGTTGAGAACTGTTCTGCCCATTAGAAGTCAAGGCACAGTTATAAACATTTTGAGACAGAGGACTATATACATCAAATAATGTATTATTGACAGTTTGCACAATCCAGATCTAAGTGTTGTCATAGCAGGTCATGTGACCCCTTACAAGATCAAGAAAGAATGCTCTCTTTCAAGGAGTTGTCTTGTTCCTCTTTATAGTTAAGCAGGTGTTTCTATGGATGGGAGAGGTTAGGTCAATGCATAATATATATACACAGTGCACAATGGAGGGGAGAGAGGAAGCCAAAGGGAAGAGATTTTTTATGTAAAGTTTTCTTATTTTTCCATAACATATGAATAATTTCACAATAGAAGAAAAAGGACTTTAGTCTCCAAGGCCTTCCCCAAGTTCCAAAGAGCAGTTTCAATCAGTTAAGGATCAGGACAATAGAGTCACTGATTTCTGTGACTTGTTTCTTCCTACTAGAATGTAGGTAACAATCTGATGCATATCTTTGAATTGTTTTGTAGAAACTAAGACCTCCACCCAGGTGGAAGATGGTCACTACATGCTGGCTACAAGCACATAGACCTCAGACTGCTTGGAACCAGAAGGCTGAGATTCCTGAAACATCACCTGTTACCTCACCACCCATCAATCAGAAGAAGGTTCAGGAGCTGGTCATGCGGGTATCTTGTGAACCTCCCCTTAACCCTGTCTTTAACCATTGTCTGAAAGCCATCACAGGATTTGAGTCATGAATACAAGCCACTCATTCTCCTTGCTTGGCCTGTGCAATAAACCTTTCTCTGTTCCAAACTCTGACACTTCAATTCAGCCTCACTATGACAGGCACGTGGAATGAACTTGAGTTCCATAACATTGGGAGTGACAGGGGCACCATACCTGAAGGCACTCCCCAAAGCCCACAGACCCCAGTGTGACACAGGAAAAGTACCTAGGACAACGTAAGGAGCTATGAAAACACCAGTGGACCAGATCTGAACACCTGGAAATGCTTGAGTTTAAGGCAAAAGACTCTTGATTCAGAAGGCACTGGCAATCCCTGAGCACAGTGACAGAGGTGCCAGCACTCTGTGGGGTCAGCCCATCTCAGTGGATACTAGTGGGGGTGCTCAGGACCAGCATTAATCACTCTTCAGGGGATGCCAACAAAAATGTGTAAAACTGGGTATCCTATTTGCAATGCCTACTTACAGAAATAGGCATAATAAACTGATTCCAATGATTACACATGGGGAAGGGGTCTGTGGGATTGAGGGTCTGGCAGGGTCCAGGCAGGCTCAGAGAAGATGTGAGCTCCTCAAGGCCAGGGTCAGACTAGTCACTCACTAAGCTGAAGGTCACTGTCTCCCTTTTAGAAGGGGGCTCTGCAAAGGCACACAGTGAGTCTCTCCCATCAGGAAGCTCCCATAAGCCTCTTATCCTTATCCATCAGAGGGAAGAAAGAATTAAAACCACAATCACAGAAAACTAATCAAACTGATCACATGGACCACAGCCTTGTCTAACTCCATGAAACTATGAGCCATGCCATGTAGGGCCACCCAAGACGGACAGGTCATGGTGGAGAGTTCTGACAAAACGTGGTCCACTGGAGAAGGGAATGGCAAACCACTTCAGTATTCCTGCCTTGAGAACCCCATGAACAGTATGAAAAGGCTAAAAGACATGACACTGAAAGATGAATTCCCCGGGTCAGTAGGTATCCAATATACTACTGAAGAAGAGTGGAAAAGTATCTCCAGAAAGACTGAAGAGACGGAGCCAAAATGAAAACAATGCCCAGTTGTGTATGTGACTGGGGAGGGAAGGAAACTCCGATGCTGCAAAGAACAACATTGTAAAGAACAATATTGCATAGGACTCTGAATGTTTGGTCCACGAATCAAGATAAATTGGAAGTGGTCAAACAGGAGATGGCAAGAGTGAACATCAACATTTTAGGAATGAGTGAACTAAAATGGACTGGAATGAATGGGCTGGAATGAATGGACTGGGTGAATTTAACTCGGATGACCATTATCTCTACTACTGTGGGCAAGAATCACTTAGAAGAAATGGAATAGCCATCATAGCCAACAAAAGAGTTTGAAATGCAGTACTTGGATGCAATCTGAAAAATGACAGAATGATCTCTGTTTGTTTCCAAGGCAAACCATTCAATATCACAGTAATTCAAGTCTATGCCCGACCAGTAATGCTGAAGAAGCTGAAGTTGAACGGTTCTGTGAAGACCTACAAGACCTTCTAGAACTAACACCCATAAAAGATGTCCTTTTCATCATATGGGACTGGAATGCAAAAGCAGGGAGTCAAGAGATACCTAGAGTAACAGGCAAATTTGGCCTTGGAGTACAGAATGAAAGAGGGCAAAGGCTAACAGAGTTTTGCCAAGAGAACGTTCTGGTCATAGCAACCACCCCCTTCCAAAAACACAAGAGAAGATTCTACATATGGACATCACCAGAGGGTCAATGCCAAAATCAGATTGATTATATTCTTTGCAGCTGAAGATGGAGAAGCTCTATACAGTCAGCAAAAAGAAGACTGGGAGCTAACTGCAGCTCAGATCATGAACTCCTTATTGCCAAATTCAGACTTAAATGTCAGAAACTAGGGAAAACCACAAGACCATTCAGGTATGACTTAAATCAAATCCCTTACAATTATACAGTGGAAGTGACAAATAGATTCAAGGGATTAGATCTAATAGACAGAGTGCCTGAAGAACCATGGACAGAGGTTCCTGACATTGTACAGGAGGTACTGATCAAGACAATCCCCCAAAAAATGAAATGCAAAAAGGCAAAATGGTTGTCTGAGGAAGCCTTACAAATAGCCGTGAAAAGAAGGGAAGTGAAAGGCAAAGGAGAAAAGGAAAGATATACCCATTTGATTGCAGAGTTTCAAAGAATAGCAAGAAGAGATAAGAAAGTCTTCCTCAGTGATCAGTGCAAAGAAATAGAGGAAAACAACAGAATTGAAAAGACTAGAGGTGTCTTCAAGAAAATTATAGATATCAAGGGAACACTTCATGCAAAGATGGGCACAATAAAGGACAGAAATGGTATGGATCTAACAGAAGCAGAAGATATTAAGAAAGGTGGCAAGAATACACAGAAGAACTGTACAAAAAAGATCTTCATGACCCAGATAACCATGATGGTGTGATCAGTCATCCTGGAATGTGAAGTCAAGTGGGCCTTAGGAAGCATCATTATAAGTAAAGCTAGTGGAGGTGATGGAATTCCCATTCAGTTATTTCAAATCCTGAAAGATGATGGTGTGAAATTCCTGCACTGAATATGTCAGCAAATTTAGAAAATTCAGTAATGGCCACAGGACTGGAAAAGGTCAGTTTTCATTCCAATCCCAAAGAAAGGCAATGCCTTTGAATGCAGTTCAAACTACTGCACAATTGCACTCATCTCACACACTAGCAAAGTAATGTTCAAAATTCTCCAAGCCAAGCTTCAACAGTTCATGAACTGAGAACTTCCAGATGTTCAAGCTGGATTTAGAAAAGGCAGAGGAACCAGAGATCAAATTGCCAACATCTGTTGGATCATCAAAACAGCAAGAGAGTTCCAGACAAACATCTACTTCCGCTTTATTGACTATGGCGAAGCCTTTGACTGTGTGGGTCACAACAAACTATGGAAAATTCTTCAAGTGATGGGAATATCAGACCACCTTATCTGCCTCCTGAGAAATCTGTATGCAGGTCAATAAGCAACAGTTAGAACTGGAAATGGAACAATGGACTAGTTAAAATAGGGAAAGAAGTACGTCAAGGCTGTACACACAGTCATCCTGGAATGTGAAGTCAAGTGGGCCTTAGGAAGCATCATTATAAGTAAAGCTAGTGGAGGTGATGGAATTCCCATTCAGTTATTTCAAATCCTGAAAGATGATGGTGTGAAATTCCTGCACTGAATATGTCAGCAAATTTAGAAAATTCAGTAATGGCCACAGGACTGGAAAAGGTCAGTTTTCATTCCAATCCCAAAGAAAGGCAATGCCTTTGAATGCAGTTCAAACTACTGCACAATTGCACTCATCTCACACACTAGCAAAGTAATGTTCAAAATTCTCCAAGCCAAGCTTCAACAGTTCATGAACTGAGAACTTCCAGATGTTCAAGCTGGATTTAGAAAAGGCAGAGGAACCAGAGATCAAATTGCCAACATCTGTTGGATCATCAAAACAGCAAGAGAGTTCCAGACAAACATCTACTTCCGCTTTATTGACTATGGCGAAGCCTTTGACTGTGTGGGTCACAACAAACTATGGAAAATTCTTCAAGTGATGGGAATATCAGACCACCTTATCTGCCTCCTGAGAAATCTGTATGCAGGTCAATAAGCAACAGTTAGAACTGGAAATGGAACAATGGACTAGTTAAAATAGGGAAAGAAGTACGTCACGGCTGTACACTGTCATCCTGCTTATTTAACTTATATGCAGAGTATATCATGTGAAATGCCAGGCTGGATGAAGCACAAGTTGGAATCAAGGTTGCCAGGAGAAATATCAATAACATCAGATATGCAGATGATACCACCCTTATGGCAGAAAGCAAAGAATTAGCCTCTTGATGAAAGTGAAGAGGAGAGTGAAAAATTTGGCTTAAAACTAAGATCTTGGCATCTGGTCCTATTACAACATGGCAAATAGATGGGGAAACAGTGGAAATAGTGGCTGAGTTTATTTTTCTGGGCTCCAAAATCACTGCAGATGGTGACTGCAGCCATGAAATTAAAAGACATTTGCTCCTTGGAAGCAAAGCTATGACCAATCTAGACAGCACATTAAAAAGCAAAGACATTACTTTGATGATAAAAGTTCATCTAGTCAAAGCTATGGTTTTTCTCGTCGTCTTGTATGGATGTGAGAGTTGCAGTATAAAGGAAGCTGAGTGCCAAAGAATTGATGCTTTTGAACTGTGATATTGGACTGCAAGAAGATCCAACCAGTCCATCCTAAAGGAAATCAGTCCTGAATATTCATTGGAAGGACTGATGCTAAAGCTGAAGTTGCAATACTTTGGCCACCTGATGCAAAGAAAGAACTGACTCATTGGAAAAGACCCTGATGCTGGGAAAGACTAAAGGCAGGAAAAGAAGGGTATGAGAGAGGATAGGATGGTTAGTGTTGCCAGGAGTCGGACACAACTGAGCAACTGAACTGAACTGAACTGCAAAGACATCAAACATGCCTTCACCAGCAGGTGCTGAGTCAGGGGATTTTCTGATTGTTTCTGTGAAGACCTCCTTGTGTCTGTCAAGACCTCCTTGAGTCCTGCACCTCCCAGACTCAGCAAAGTCCTGCTGAAGATGATGGTAAGTATTCAGTGATTTCTAATAATGACCCCCTTTGCTCTTAAAAATGCCCCAGTTCATTGATAAACAGCATAGCTAATATTTCCTGCTAAATAATCTGTAAACAGAATATCTCTTGAAGCTCATGGAAGGGAGAGTTAAGACTCTTCCTCTACCTGTGGTTCCCAGATACTTCAGCTTATCTTCTATTCACCATCCCCTGTGAGAGAGGTGGGCTGTGTTAGACACAGTCCCTGGCCTTAGGGAACTTCTAGTCCACTGAAGCAGGCAGGAAGACACACAGATTAAAGAACAAACACTACCAGATGGGACTTCCTGAGGCTTCACACATGTCATAAGAGCTCTAGAGTTCCTATTTTGCTTCCTCCTGGAAGCAACAATGCAACAATGATAATAATACTAGCTGTGATGATAACAATGAATGCATGCGGTCTGAGTCCCTTCAGTCGTGTCTGACTCTTGTGACCCTATGGACTGTAGTCTGACAGGCTCCTCTGTCCATGGGATTCTCCAGGCAAGAATTCTGGAATGGGTTGCCATGCCCTCCTCCAGGGGATCTTCCTGGCCCAGGGACTGAACCAGAGTCTCTTATGTCTCCTGCATTGTTAGGCAGATTCTTTACCACTAGCACCACCTGGGGAGCCTGATAACAACCATAGCTACCCATTATGTGGGGCTCCCTTCCTTGGGGAACTCCCAGACCCAAGTGGCGAACTGCCTGACTCTGACCTGGGAGAGATTACTCTTCTGGGAATGCATAGCTACAATCTTTTGTAGTTCCAACACTGACGAGAGAAACTAGCCAGGTGCGTCACCAAGAGATTGATAGAAATTCTTCATAAAACCCTTCAGGGGAACTGTCCTTATGCCCATTTTACAGATGAAAAAGTTGAGGTTCAGAGAGGTGATACAGGAATTTAGTGGCATAGCTGGAATTCATGCTTCAAATCCTTGCTGCAGCCTCCAAGTACAGGTGCAGTGCAGAAGCACAACCATCACATGCCCTGTATGTATGGGCTAGCATTTCCTCAGAGACACCAAGTACCACCTCCCAAACCTTCTATTTGAAGCCTGAGCACAGGCTAGGCTACCTGCGGCACCAGGACCTGGGCTCCCTCCCAGCGACTCTGCCACCAGCACAAGGTTAACAATTTTAACATATAGTGACCTGAGTTCCATTTTGTATGATGGTGTGACTCCCTCATTATGTTAATTTTCAAATTTTAAGTTGTCTGGGTATCTCTGCATACATGCTGCTGCTACTGTTCCTAAGTCGCTTTAGTTGTGTCTGACTCTGTAAGGACCCCATAGACAGCAGCCCACCAGGCTCCCCCATCTCTAGGATTCTCCAGGCAAGAGTACTGGAGTGGGTTGCCATTTCCTTCTCCAACGCATGAAAGTGAAAAGTGAAAGTGAAACCACTCATTCATGTCCAACTCTTAGCTACCCCATGGACTGTAACTCACCAGGCTCCTCCATCCATGGGATTCTCCAGGCAAAAGTGGGTTGCTATGCCCTTTTCCAGGGCACCGTCCTGACCCAGGGACCGAACCCGTATCTCTTATACAGGTGGGTTCTTTACCACTACATCACCTGGGAAGCCCTGTGTATCTCTATGAAAACTCAAATATTATTTGGAACAAGTTGAGAGAGAAAATGACCAAAAGAAATTGGTAACTGTGGTTGGGAGTCAAATTTTCCAGGGCACCGTCCTGACCCAGGGACCGAACCCGTATCTCTTATACAGGTGGGTTCTTTACCACTACATCACCTGGGAAGCCCTGTGTATCTCTATGAAAACTCAAATATTATTTGGAACAAGTTGAGAGAGAAAATGACCAAAAGAAATTGGTAACTGTGGTTGGGAAAGAGTCATAGACTCTCATGGGTCTGCCTATTTACACAAGCCCCTTCCTCACGTCTCAGCATCCTTGACTAGCAGCCATGATGTGTGGTCCTGTAGGTCAATATCCCTATAGTGCTCTGAGCATGAGTGTGCATGCGTCAGCACACAGCACCATCCTCAAGTGTTTGCTCAGCCCAGGTGTTAGGTACAGAAAAACTAACACCGATTCCCACTACCCAAGAACTTTCAGAGAGAGCGGAACCTAGGCTCTGAAACAATTAAGGACACTTAGGAGGGACAACAAGAGATGACACAAGGGAGCAGACAAAATTCATTTCTCTTTTGAGAAGAACTTTCTTTCCTCCAGAACACAGGGAAGTGGGCTTTGGCAATGATCCAGGCAGAAACCTCAGACCACAGCTCACTGGGAGAGCAAGAATGTTGCTTTAGCTTCCTGGGGACACGAAGTCCACACTGATCTAATAACTCAGAGGAGTGGCTTGGAAACTTGAAGATACCCTCAGATGTTGAGTGTTGACTGGACAGAATGTGCTGGTGTCTGGCTGAACTCTTCCTTACTTCAGCTGATGTTCTAGAGTCAGACAGTGGATGGGGGTACTCTGAATACTCGAAAGGCCCTCAGTCTTTACAGGAGCTGGATCCTTTCTGGGTCAGGACTCACAAGTACCTGGTCTTCTCTTTTTCTCAAGGCCCGTGGGGCATTTACTATTAGTGTTGTGGATTTACATGGAGCCATAAGACTAGCTCTGACTAATGGCCCATGAGTACAAATTACATGTAGTTAAAAGCTGATGTGAAGGTATAAGATGGCGGAGGAGTAGGTGGATGTGGAGTACATCTCCCTTCACAGATACATCACAAATACACCTTCAGACACAGAAGCACATGCAGAACACCAGCTGAGAGCAGACAGGAGGACCTGACCAGTGGGAAAGAATATATAGAACAACACAAAACTCAGAAGAAAGAAGGAACTAGGGTGGGGAAACAGGAATATTAGTAGGACTGGACCTACCCTCGGCCGGAAGGTAGCAGGGGTCTGATCCCCACAGTGCGGCAATTGTCTGAGTCAGAGGAGAAACATTTAAGGCTGAGAGTGAAACAGTTGATTTGTAACAACCTTAATGGAATGAGAATCAGACAGTCCTTGCTGCAGCCATACCTATGCCAGGCAGGAACATGGGTCTCCTGGAAGGGGCAGCAGCTGGGAGCTGGAGTTTAGGGATTGTGGAGCAATCCCAGTGAGAGAGCTGCTGTTGACTGCAGAGCGACAGATCGAGGGGATGCGAGGAAGGAGAACATGGTGGGAAATGCCTGTGGTAGAAAGCCAGGCAGCCAGGGAAGCAAGGTGATACTGCTGAGTCATGCGTAGTGGGTGGAGCCATCATGATAGCCTCTCCCTCTCTACACGCTAGCATTGGCAGCTGAACAATAAAGAGGCTGGCCCACCAAATGCCTGATGCACTGAACTACACAGTAGGACCCCACCCAGGGTGCTCCTTTAAGTGCCTGATGCACTGAACTACACAGTAGGACCCCACCCAGGGTGCCCCTTTAAGTGCCTGATGCACTGATCTACAGAGCAGGACCCCAGTCAGGGGGGGCCCTCTATGTGCCTGACCCGCTGAACAACAGAGAAGAACCTCAAGTAAGGGATCCCTCTAAGCACCTGAATGGGCAGAACTGCGGAGAAAGACTGGCCAAAGAGGCCTTCTGATCGCCAGCTACAAGAGGCTCGAAAAAAGACTCTGATAGGGCCATAATTTCTGCCGCAGAGGCAGTTTGTGTCCCTGAACACTTGGCGTCACCAGGGTCCCTGCAAACCAAGCAGCTGCACCACTTTCACGCTCAACTCTCACTGGGGCAGAGCTGCCACAGGCCAAAAAAAAAAAAGTAAGTATTGTGTTTATGAGCGCAGGGTCCTTCAGTCCTGTCTGACTCTTTGCGACCTGTAGACTGTAGCCTGCCAGGCTTCTCTGTCAGAGAGGGGATTCTCCAGGCAAGAACACTGGAGTGTATTGGCCAATACTGGTTGCCATACCCTTCTAGAGCACTATATTTCCTGCTGCCCTAGCCACCAACCCCACTGAGTACCTGGTGCTGCCAGAACCCCTGCGACCCAAGAAGCGGCACCACTTCCACATGTGGCTCTCACAGGGGGCAAACCCAAGCCCTCCAGGGCAGCCTCAGGAGCTACACCCCAGGGGATGACCCACGTGTAGAGGTGGAAATAAAACCACAATTGAAACCCAGGGGCAGTGTGGCTAAGAAAGAAGACCCAAAACCTCCCCACCAGCTTTACAAGCTGCAGATTAAATCCACATGATCAACTAAGCAGACTCTGTGTCTACGGAATATATAAAAAGTCATTGAGAGTTCCCACAAAAGAAAACACACTAGCTCTGACAGCTGTGGACATTGGAGGCAAGAACACAGGAGTAGGATCCGATTAGAACCTGAGCCCCCACAGCAGGTCCAGAGATCAGCAGCACAGTGTTGGAGGGCATCCTAGGGAGGTAAGGTGGACTGTGACTGTCTCTTATACACATCTAGATGTGTATAAGAGACAGGGACCAGCATTAATCACTCTTCAGGGGATGCCAACAAAAATGTGTAAAATTGGGTATCCTATTTGCAATGCCTACTTACAGAAATAGGCATAATAAACTGATTCCAATGATTACACATGGGGAAGGGGTCTGTGGGATTGAGGGTCTGGCAGGGTCCAGGCAGGCTCAGAGAAGATGTGAGCTCCTCAAGGCCAGGGTCAGACTAGTCACTCACTAAGCTGAAGGTCACTGTCTCCCTTTTAGAAGGGGGCTCTGCAAAGGCACACAGTGAGTCTCTCCCATCAGGAAGCTCCCATAAGCCTCTTATCCTTATCCATCAGAGGGAAGAAAGAATTAAAACCACAATCACAGAAAACCAATCAAACTGATCACATGGACCACAGCCTTGTCTAACTCCATGAAACTATGAGCCAGAGGGCATCCTAGGGAGGTAAGGTGGACTGTGATTCCCAGCACAGGAAAGGACTCTGACAGCAGTGACTCAAAAAACCATTTATGATTCTTATTTTTTGACTTGTTCTGTAGATTATTTTGGATTTTTTTTTCTTTTTTTACCCTTTCTTCCCCTCTGTTGTAGATGTCGATTTTATTGGCACTAAGAAGTCCAATTAAGCTTTTGAGTTTTTTTCTTTTTCTTTTTCCTCAGTCACATATTTTAATGTTGCCATAAAACTCTGCCTCTACAATGGGCTTTTTAATTTTTATTTTTTGCAGTTGTGTAGAGTTTTCCTCTTTTCTCTTTTTTTAATTTTAATTTTTTAAACCTATTTTTTTTTTCTACATTTATTCCTTTGTTTGCTTTTCCTACTGTTCTTTTCCCTTTTCAGTTAGTCCTTAATGTGTATAAGTCGTCTTTGTCTACCTCTGAACTCCGGGAGATGGTGATGGATAGGGCGGCCTGGCGTGCTGCGATTCATGGGGTCGCGACGAGTCGGACACGACTGAGCGACTGAATTGAACTGAACTGAACTGATTTAACTTTACTTATCTATTCTTTCTTTTCTTTCTCTCCTTTCTTTTCAACATATTTGTTAGTTTTATTTTCATTGCTTTATTCCCCAATTGGCACCTTGCTTTAGTTTTATTTTCCAGTTGATGTTTTAATTAGTTTTGTTCTGATAGATATAATTTTTGATTTCCTTTTTTTTTTGCCTGGTCAATCTATTGTGCTTAATTTTTGTTGGACTGTTTTGATTTTGCTTATAGGTGTATATGTATATATTCAGTCACACTTTCTATTGTTATAGACCTCTGCCTCTACATTGGGCTTTTGCAGTTCTGTGGAGTTTTCCTTTTTTTCTTTCTACTTCCATTTTTTTTTTTCTTTTCTCTCTTCATAATTTTAATTTTTTAAAGCCTATCTTTTTGTACAGTTATTCCTTCATTTGCCTTTCCTACTGTTCTTTTCTCCTTTCAGTTAATCTTTAACATATATAAATCTCCTTTATCTACTTCTATTTAACTTTGTATATTTATTCTTTCTTTCTTTTCTTTCTTTCCTTTCCTCTCAACATATTTGTTAGTTTTGTTTTCATTGCTTTATTCCCCACTCGGCACTTTGCTTTAGTTTTGTTTTCCAGTTTGTTAAGTTAGTTCTTAACTGGTAAATATAATTTTTGATTTCCTTTGTTCACCAGATCAATCTACTGTACTTTACTTTTGTTGGACTGTTTTCACTTTGCTCATGAGTGTATTCAGTTCAGTTCAGTCACTCAGTCGTGTCCAACTCTTTGCGACCCCATGAACCACAGCACGCCAGTCCTCCCTGTCCATCACCAACTCCTAGAGTCCACCCAAACTCATGTCCATCGAGTTGATGCCATCCAACCATCTCATCCTCTGTTA
>SJYX01020210.1:131601-161351 GCA_006410675.1 Oreotragus oreotragus
CTTCTCCTCCTGTCCTCAATCTTTCCCAGCATCAGGGTCTTTTCCAATGAGTCAACTGTTTGCATCAGGTGGCCAAAGTATTGGAGTTTCAGCTTCAACATCTGTCCTTCCAATGAACACCCAGGACTGATCTCCTTTAAGATGGACTGGTTGGGTCTCCTTGTAGTCCAAGGGACTCTCAAGAGTCTTCTCCAACACCACAGTTCAAAAGCATCAATTCTTCAATGCTCAGCTTTCTTCACAGTCCAACTCTCAAATCCATACATGACCACTGGAAAAACTATAGCCTTGACTAGACGGACCTTTGCTGGCAAAGTAATGTCTCTGCTTTTTAATATGTTGTCTAGGTTGGTCATAACTTTCCTTCCAAAGAGTAAGCATCTTTTAATTTCATGGCTGCAATCACCATCTGCAGTGATTTTGGAGCCCAGAAAAATAAAGTCAGCCATTGTTTCCACTGTTTCCCCATCTATTTATGTATATGTATATATTCCATTATTTAAATTATTATTTGCCTGATTTTATAACTGCCATTTGTCTGGGGTTCATCTTTGGTTTCTCATTTTTGGATATTTGTTTTACTCTCCTTTGATGCCATAGCAAACCACATGTGGAATCTTCGTTCCTGACCAGAGATCAAACCCTGAGCCTTTGGAGTGGGAGCACTGACTCCACAATCCTAGACTACCAGATAACTAACCCTAGGGAGTATCAAATAGTGAGAACTCACACAAAGGAAACCACTTGAATACAAGACCTGTCATCACCCAACGACCAGTAGCACCCTGTGCAGGATGCCTCACCTAAACAACAAACAAAACAAAAACAATAACCTAATTATCAGCAGACAGGAGTACCACCTCACTCAGTCTTGCCCATCAGAGGAAAAACAAGCAAGCAAAAACTCAGCACAAATCTCACCCTATATGAAGCTCACACAAACCACTGGACCAATCTTAGCAGGGCAGAAACCAAAAGCAAGAAAGAATTCAACCTTCTTCAAGGAAATAATTCAACCTTCCTTTAAGTCTGGGAAAGGGAGACCTCAAACAATAATTTGAAAAAAAAAAAAAGAAAAGGCAGAGAAATACTGCACAAATGAAGGAATAAACTAGGANAAAAAAAAAGCAAACCTAAAAATAGAAATGATCCCGAAATCACACATCTGGGTATATATCTGAAGGAAACGAAAGCAGGATATTGAAGAGGTATTGGCATTCTCATGTTCATTGCAGATTATTCACAATGGCCAAAATATTAACTGACTTTGTGATTGCTCAGTGCTTTCTGGATCATAACTTGCTTTTCTCTTTCATTACTGAATCATCCTCATCAGGATATGAACGGGGCTTGATGTCACCTGACTTATAAGGAGACAAAACAAAACCTAAGTCTTGTGTGATCCCCTTTCTATTCCTGGTACTCTCACACTTCCATGCTCCCTTTTCAGTAAGACTGTACACAGGCTTGTGTATACAATCTGTATACATTCATTTTACTATCTTTCCGTTGCCTTATGAACAAACTTTAATCTGAAGACAGCATTCTTTCTTGTTTAACCTTCTACTCCACTGGACTTTCATACCCCTTTTTGGAATTCGACTAAAAAAATCATCATTTTTAAACTAAATTTTGGCACACTCTAGAACCTACTATGCACCTCTTATTTTCTCTGTATACATATAATTTCATAGGCAATTTGTTTCATGACCATGGATATCATACAAATGACTCATAAATACAAATGTATTTATCTCAGACCTTTCCCTAAATTGCCAACTTTTATGCTTTTATTCCACATGACCATTTGGTTCACACTCTTAAAAGGTACTCCAACCTCAGGCATTCATTAACGCCTCATTCTTTAATGGCAATCTACTATTTTAGCTGTTTAAATAATAACTAGTNGTACTCTCACACTTCCATGCTCCCTTTTCAGTAAGACTGTACACAGGCTTGTGTATACAATCTGTATACATTCATTTTACTATCTTTCCGTTGCCTTATGAACAAACTTTAATCTGAAGACAGCATTCTTTCTTGTTTAACCTTCTACTCCACTGGACTTTCATACCCCTTTTTGGAATTAAACTAAAAAAATCATCATTTTCAAACTAAATTTTGGCACACTCTAGAACCTACTATGCACCTCTTATTTTCTCTGTATACATATACTTTCATAGGCAATTTGTTTCATGACCATGGATATCATACAAATGACTCATAAATACAAATGTATTTATCTCAGACCTTTCCCTAAATTGCCAACTTTTATGCTTTTATTCCACATGACCATTTGGTTCACACTCTTAAAAGGTACTCCAACCTCAGGCATTCATTAATGCCTCATTCTTTAATGGCAATCTACTATTTTAGCTGTTTAAACAATAACTAGTCAATTTTGAGTACTATTTTTCTTCCATAAAGCATCCAACAACAAATCCTGGTGTTTCTGCTTTGAAATATATTTAGAATCTGATCTATCACCACATTTGTACATTAAAGTCACTGTATTTCCTTTCCTGAGCTATTATAATAAAAATATTAGAATTACTCACATACCTGCACACAAAGACACACAAACACAACACAGACATGCACAACACACTGTATTTTCCGTACTTCACTCACATAGTTATTCTTCACATGATAATGGAAGTGAATATTTGAGAGCTTTTAACATCTCTGCTAAAATCCCCAGGGCTTTGCCACGCCTCTCTAATTAAACACAAAGTTTTTGCTTTGCTATGGCTCCACCAAACAGCTGTCCTTGCCCCAGCTCAGCAGCTCAGTTGTGTCCAACTCTTGCAATCCCATGGACTGTAGCCTGCCTGACTCCTCTGTCCATGGGATTCTCCAGGCAAGGATATGGGAGTGGGTAGCCATTCCTTTCTCCAGGAGATCTTCTCAACCCAGGGGTAAATCTGGGTCTTCTGCATTGCAGACATATTCTTTACCAGCTAAGATTCCCTTGCAAGGAGAAACTCTTGTAATTTCATGGCCACAGCCACCATCCCAGTCATTTCAGAAAAGAAAATAAAATCTGTCACTGTTTCCACTTTTTCCTTTCTATTTGCTGTGAATTGATGGGACCCGATGCCATGATCTTTAATTTTTTTTTTTTGATGCTGCATTTCAAGCCAGCATTCTCAGTCTCCTCTTTCACCCTCATCAAGGGCTCCTCAGTTCCTCTTCATTTTCTGCCAGTAGAGTGGTATCAGCATTCTCTGTGATCCAACTCTCACATCTGTACAGGACTGCTGGAAAAATCACAGCTTTGACTATATGGACCTTTGCTGGCAAAGTGATGTCTCTGCTTTTTTAATATGCTGTCTAGGTTTGTCATAGCTTTCCTTCCAAGGGGCAAGTGCATTTTAATTTCACAGAGGCAATCACCATCTAGAGTGATTTTGGAGCCCAAGAAGATAAAATCCGCCACTGTTTCCACTTCCTTCACGTCTATTTGCAATGAAGTGTTCCGCTTTGATGCCATGATCTTCATTTTTTTTCTTTTTTTTAATGTTGACTTTCAAGCCAGGTATTTCACTCTCCTCCTTCACCCGCATCAAGAGGCTCCTCAGCTCCTCTTCAGTTTCTGCCTTTACAGTGATATCATCTATGTATCTGAGTTTGTTGATATTTCTCCCAGCAGTCTTGCTTCCAGCTTGTGAAGCATCCAGTCTGGTATTTTGCATGATGTACTCTGCATATGAGTTAAATGAGCAGGATGACCATATACAGCCTTGACGTACTCCTTTCGCAGGGTAGCATGGCGGACTTCAGTTCATTTGGTCACAAAGAGTTGGAGGCAGTTGTGTACTCATTGCCAAACACAGGGCTCCTGAAACTGGAGAGAACATTTATGAACAGGGTTCTTACAATTTTTCTGCCAGGAAGCTCCTAGCTCCCAGCTTCTGAATTTTTAAACACCACACCATGAACTTTCTCAAAATGAATGCCAACTTCTACAACCCGATGGTTTTTCAGCCCCTCTGAGTGCATGCCATGAGCACAGGTCCAGAGAGGGAGACCTAAGCAAGCAGGGGATGGTGGTGTGATCCCTGAGGACAGAGCTTGGCAGCTGAAAAATCCAGATTTGCCTGGAAACCTCAGCACAGTAAATGACACACTGATCTGAATTTTCTCTGTTTGTGGTGTTTAACTTGCTATTAAAGTGATTAATCTTTGTGTGTGTGTGTGTGTGTGTGTGTGTGTGTGTGTGTGTGGTGAATTTAAGTTAAGAAGAAAGAACAAAAATCCCACAGCCCCCTGCCAAGAACCTATTTGCCAAAACCTAAAGTAGCTTTGATACTCTTCAGGAAAACCTTTGGGCCTAGGAGATAAATAATAGCAAAACCAACCTGGATAAGGGTAAATAAGTATGTAAAAATCAAAATAAAGGAAAACACAGTCAATGGCTCGATGTTACGTATGGTTGTAATGTAGAAATAATGTGAACTGCAATTGAGTATTAATGCTGTCAACTAATTGGAAACTTTTAAAGACTATCAAGGCCTAAATCACAAGTATAAATATGCTCCATGTGCTGTCTATCAGCTTGGGATTTTAACTGTCCCATGCCTGGTAGAGGACACAGTGAGAGGGGTGGGGGATACTCAGCTAGAACGGATGAGCTAGAAAGTACCCCAAACTTAAAAGGCAAGAGCATATGTGAATAAACATCCTTAATAGAACCACAGAACTTATTGAATGAGAGCCGTTTTAAGTTCTCTTTACATCTTAAAACCCTATTTTCTAGTAATAAATTAAATGGAAGTAGCTTCCCTTGCATTAATCTGCAGAACAGTCTATCTTCTAGGGTGAGGATGCTATTTCAATACCAGCATAGTTAGTCTGACTTTCCACTTGCGGTATTTTGGCAAAAATGTCAAAGAGATGATCAAAGACAGGAGAGGTGATGGGTTTCTCCCTAGGAAGGTCATCCCTCCTTTTCCCTATCTTGCCTGACCCCCAAGGCCTGCGGGTTGGGGGGAAATACTGTTCTAGTAGCATCAGCTTGTACTGCCAGTCCACACAGAGGCCTTAATGGTTCCCTTCTCCACCCTGGTCGTCTTGCTGATCACTTGTCCAGAGCAGGAGGTTGTCACCTCGGAAGTGAGTGATCCTTGAGTCCTCATGAGCCTGGAGTCTTTGTAGGAGTCTTGTTGAGAATGTCGTGAGCGTGGTGATGATGGAAAGCGATCCTGGCCAAGTGGCAGGCTTGCTCCAAGGCCTTCTGGACCTGGTAGTAGGGGACAGAGCAGCTGGGGGCCAGGCCAGGCTCACTGGAGTGACTGGACTGCGTGTGCTCCTCGCTGCCCTTATGGGCTTTGCTGTTGCCTTCTCAGGTGACTCCATAAGGGTCACCTTCTTCTAGCCAGTGGGCAACTTTGGCCAGGTAGTGGTAGTTGTGCCCTGTCATCTTTAGGAAAAGACTTTGCTCTCATACTGAGCCTCACTGTCGTTTTTGACCAGATATAGCTAGATATCCAGCAGGCTCGGCACATCCTGGCGTAGTGGCCCCAACTCCTCCGTCCTTTCCGCAGTAGGCGCAGCCCCTCTTTGTCATCTTACTGTATTACTATCTGCAGACGTCTTCTGCTCCATGCTACTAATGATCCCCCAGGAAGGATGGCGTGCCCTGGTCGCGTTCTTGCAGGCCATGGAGAGGCTTGCTCCCCCACTGGACTGTGGCTCATTCCGCTCTATTGCACTCTTTATGGCTGTGGCCCTGTGGCCGTCGTGTTCTGCCTGTTCTGGCAAGGGGCTGTCTGTACTGGGGGCTCCTTGCACCATCTTCAGGGGCTTCGGTCACCCAGGCGGGGAGACCAGGTCAGCCTGAAGACCTCAGAGGGGGACTGCAGCAGGGCAGCGGCTCGTGCGCCTGAGAGACCAGCTCGCAAATGGACTGGCTCCACGGCATGGAGCTGCAGCTTGAGTGTGACCTCAGGCCCCAGACCACAGTGGCTCCTTTCTGACCGGTGTGTGTGGATATATCATTGTGATTTTGATTTGCATTTCTCTCATGATGAGTAATGTTGAGCATCTTTTCATATGTTCACCATATCTTCTGAAAAATGTCTATCCAGGTTTTCTGCCCAGTTTTAATTGGGTTGGTTACTTGATATTGAGTTGTACAACCTACTTACATATTTTATAAAATAACGCTTTATCAGTTATATCATTTGTAAATATTTTCTCCCATTCAGTAAGTTGTTTGCATTTTTTAGTTTCCTTTGTTGACCAAAAGCATTGAAGTTTAATTAGGTACCATTTCGTTGCTTTTATTTCTTTTCCGTTAGGAGACAAATTCAAGAAAAATATTTACTGTGGTTTATGTCAAAGAGTGTTCTGCCTATGTTTTCTTCTAAGAGTTTTATAGTTTCAGATTTTACATTTAGATCTTTAATTCATTTCCAATTTTTTTAATATGTTGTGTGACAATGTTCTAATTTCATTCTTTAAAAGGTGGCTGTTCAGTTTATCACTTACTGAAGAGATTTTCTCTCTTCCTTTGTATGCATATGCGGATTGTTTCTGGGCTTTCTGCTCCATTCTGTTGATTGATGTGTCTGTTTTGGTGCAAGCGCCATGCTTCTGCGACTACCCTGGATTTGTCGTATAGTCTAAAATCAGCATTCTTCCAGCTTTGTTATTTCTTCTAAAGATCGCTTTGCTAATTTGGAATTTTTCATAGCATGTTAGAATTATTTATTCTAGGTCTGTGAAAAATATAGTTGGTATTTTGATAGAGATTTCATTAAATCTGTAGATTGATTTGGCTGGTATGGATATTTCAACAATATTATTAATTCTTCCAATTCAAGAACTTGGGATAATTTTCTATTTCTTTGTATTATGTTGTTTCCTTATAGACTTCAGAGTACAGGTCTTTTATCCTCCTTTGTTAAGTGTATTAATACACATTTTATTATTTTTGATGATTTTTAAAATGATGTAGTTTTCCTGTTTTCTTTCTCCATGTGCTCTGTTGCTCAGTTGTGCCTGATTCTTTGCGACCCCATGGACTCCCAGGCTCCTCTGTCCTTTGGATTTTGCAGGCAAAAATACTGGAGTGCGTTGCCATTCCTTCTCCAGGGGATCTTTCCAACTCAGGGATCAAATCCATGCCTCTTGCATCTCCTGTGTTTGTGGATAGATTCTTTACCACTAATGTCACCTGAGAATCCAGTTCATTATTAATGTATAGAAAAGAACAGATTTCTGTATATTAGTCTTGTATCCTGTATTTTTACTGAGTTCATGTATTAGTTATTTTTGTGGAGACTTGAAGAACAGTTAGAACTGGACATGGAACAACAGACTGGTTCCAAATAGGAAAAGGAGTACATCAAGGCTCTATATTGTCACCCTGCTTGTTTAACTTATACGCAGAGTATATCATGAGAAACACTGGACTGGAAGAAGCACAAGCTGGAATCAAGATTGCCAGGAGGAACATCAATAACCTCAGATATGCAGATGACATCACCCTTATGGCAGAAAGTGAAGAGGAACTAATCACATTATGGTGACTGCAGCCATGAAATTAAAAGATGCTTACTCCTTGGAAGGAAAGTTATGACCAACCTAGACAGCCTATTGAAAAGCAGAGACATTACTTTGCCAACAAAGGTCTGTCTAGTCAAGGATATGGTTTTTCCAGTAGTCATGTATGGATGTGAGAGTTGCACTGTAAAGAAAGCTGAGTGCTGAAGAACTGATGCTTTTGAACTGTGGTGTTGGAGAAGACTCTTGAGAGTCCCTTGGACTCCAAGGAGATCCAAACAGTCCATTCTGATGGAGATCGGTCCTGGGTGTTCACTGGAGGGACTGATGCTGAAGCTGAAACTCCAGTACTTTGGCCACCTCATGCGAAGAGTTGACTCATTGGAAAAGACTCTGATGCTGGGAGGGATTGGGGGCAGGAGGAGAAGGGGACGCCTGAGGATGAGATGGCTGGATGGCATCACGGACTCGATGGACGTGAGTCTGAGTGAACTCTGGGAGTTGGGGATGGACAGGGAGGCCTGGCGTGCTGCGATTCATGGGGTCACAAAGAGTCGGACACGACTGAGTGACTGAGCTGAACTGAACTGAACTGAAGGACTCGTCCAGTGAAAAGTCCCGTGCATTTGTTTATACTGAGCTCATAACTTGTTTTCCTTTCAGTAAGTATGGTCTCCTTCCCATTCAGTGCATGATGCCTTGCACGTGATTTACCATGGTTGCAGTTCTGTGCTGATTTACAACTTTCTGCTGATCCCAATTATAAACCCATCTTCGCTAGGGAGATGTCTGACCATTACTTTCAAGTCAATATTCTGGTAGCCAGTGCTAGGACCAGAGAAGACCCTCCATGGCCCCAGGGTTGGTGAGTGAACAGTTCGTGGTATCCACAAATGATCCACTGCACGCCCTGCTTTTCTTGCCAACACTGCAGTTGGAAGGTACCTCTTTCTCCCGGATCCAGCTCAGGCAGTGTCCATTCAAAGCTCTCCAGGCTTTAGTCAGAGTCTATTTTAGGGTTTTGTCATTTTGGTTAAGGCCTTGTTCTGTATTCAAGTGCTTCTGTGGCACTTTGGTCCAGTTTTAAGATCAGACTTTTTCAACCAAACTGATTAAAAAGTCATCAGCACATTCCTTCAGGACCAGGCCCTGTGCCGCTGAAAGTGTGCCAATTCATCCACTGAACTGTTCTATCAGAATAGGGACTATTCTATGGAAACTGTTGAAAGGTCTTTGGTCAAGACCCTCTAGGAATATGCCATTTTCATAGAAGGAGCTAGATTAGCTTGAACGCTGTTTGAATTAAGCTGTTTGTTTTATAAACTATTTAATCCATTTCAAAATTATTCTTCTACTCTACAGAAAAACTTCTGAGAAATAATGTTGCAGTAATATAAATATTTTTTAGGGCACCTCCCTGCCCAAAGACTCTGGCCAATTTTATATTTAAAATCCAAGGTTTTTCCTTATGCACATTTCTAACTAAATGGACTGAGCTAACCAAAGGCATTTTAGAATATCAGTGGTCATTATGAGGAAGTTTTGAAACCCCCAAACTTAATTTCCTTAAAAGCACTAAGTTAGATAGCTCAAACTTTCCAGGACTGAGTGGAATGTTTATTTTGATTGATATGTTGGAGCTCCCCAACGTTATCAGGTATCTGAAATTGCCTCTCTGTAAGTTAAGATTTTGAGATTGACCGAGGCCAACAAGTAAAGAAATTAAAATTGCTCCCTGATGGTCCTCCTGTGGGCTGTTTTGCCTCCGACTCTGTGTCTGGCATCTTGCCTCTCTTCTGGAATCTTAATGGTAGGACTCTTTTCATACCATATTCCTTGTTCTCTTCTACACCCCTTAGTCTTTCTCTACATCCTTGATTCTTCTACACTTATTATTTCACCAAATATCCTGTTTTTTGTGAAACTCGCCCCACTCCTCTTTGGTCTGAACTTGCCAGGGACTGTCTTAATTAAAATAAATAATTTATATTAACAAATAAATAAAAATAACGTTAAGATTTCTAAGGATCCTGGGGCTAACCCCTTAATTTTTAATATTCCCCAAACTAAATTTCAACTGTGATCCACAGAGATTTTCCAAAGTAATTGAGGATCCTTATAGATTTGCCAAGAAATATAATAGTCATTAAAACTTATCAACTTGATTTAGCTGACTTATATTAGACAGTGTATATGCTTGTTGGTGAAGTCCATTCACAGTGCTGGATGCGAACCACTAACGTAAAATTCTGAAAGTGGTCTAGAATTACAGCTGGGAGACCAACCTGCTAACTTACCATAAATAAGGCTTTGGTGATGCTAGGTGACTATATCAGCAATTCTTAGGGATTATACAAAGCCTGATGATCAGAACACTTCAGGCTTTAACATAAAAATAATGAACCTGCTCATGAACATTACAATCAACTTCAGTTTTTTGTTTGTTTGTTTAAAGAAAATTCTGGTCTTCCTTCAGACATTGATTCTACTTACCTAGCTTTTAACTCTTTGTTTACTATTGGGCTACACCACGAATTTTTTGTGTTAGTATAAAGGATCATGATGGAATGGGAAACTATATCCACTCCAGATTTAATTAATCTGGTAAACTAGCTTTCAAACTCTGAGTCACTGTAAAGGAAGACCACTAAAATTCTTAAGTATTAACTCCAACAAATAAGGGGTCTTAAATAAAACAAAAATTCTCCTGACTTCTGTTATTATTGCAAAGAGCTAGGGCATTAGAAAAGAGAGTGCTACAAATGTAAATACTTTGGTATAAGCAGCCCTTCCTGTGTCCTCCCAGTTCTCAATGGTGGGGTTCTTAGGAGCTGCAGGGGCTTTTCTGAATCTTCTCTCTTAATTGGCCTGGAGAATCATTTCTCCAGACTGTGGTTGAATCTCTTTCAGTCTTAACTGGGCACCTAAGCTACACTCTCAGGGATCAACCCCACTACCATCTGAGCCACCAGGGAAGCCCACCATTAAAATAGCTCCTGGTGGGATGGACCAATAGTGAACCTCAAGAGGCCCTGTCTCTGACCCTGTTCCCTTTTGTTTAGGCTCTCTGAGAGATACACAGCCTGCTCTTCTTAGGTCCTCTCCTTCTCGCCATTTATTAGTCTAAGATTTCTTAGGGAATTATCTTGCTATAATTTCTTTCTCTCAAAAGGGAAAAATAACTCTAGAGCTTGACAGCAATCCACAAAGTAAATTAAATGACACTTTGCCATCTTTTATTTGTTACATCTCTGACAGTTAGTAGAGCTGATTCTGGAAACATTGATTACTTGTCCCGTTTGAATTAGCTACCATCTTCCATATGGGCAAAATCTCCAACCAATATTGTTTAAATATCACAGTGTACCTCCCATCAACATTCATATAGATCCCTCAAAACCTCTTCCCAGAGTTAATCAATACATTTAAATAGATCTCTCAAAACCTCTTCCCAGAATTAATCAATATAATATAAATAAATAAGCCCTTCAAAGCAGAAAACCCATAAAAGATTACAAGGCTGAAGACCTCATTATCCCTTGTATTAGCCCCTGTAACACCTCTGTTTTACCGGGGAGAAAACCTAAGGGCCAAGAGTTTTTTCTAGGACCTTGAAGCAATAATCCACACCCTTATCCTTTGACATTATGCTTCTCCTAATCATTACACCTTAGTAACACCCATTCCCACCAGCAGCAGATTCTATTCTGTAATTGATTTATGCATTATGTTCTTTAGTATTCCAGTTGACAAATGTAGTCAATGAATTTTTGCTTTCACTTGGGAAGAAAAACAATTCATCTGGACACTAATGTCTCAGAGTTTACTGAGAGTCTTTTTTTTTTTTTTTTTCTCAAAAAATCCTGAAGGCTGATATGGATGATTTGAAGTTTGTTACAATATGTGGGTGATTTGCTTCTTTGCTCTCTTCCTCAAGCCTCCGCACAGTAAGACAGAGACTCCTTGCTAAAGCTTTTAGCCTGAAAAGGACATGAGTTAGCCAAAGAAAAACTGTAGTTTACCTAAACCTAGATTTTATATTTAGGACATTTTATATCAGAAAAAAAAGGGTACATCTAGATCCAGGCAGACTTCAAGGTGGCCTATGTTTCCAAAACCCCCAAACTTCACACCAAGAGCAAAGTTTTCTCAGACTAGTTGGTTACTGCTAAGACTGGATTTCAAATCTTTCTTGTATGGCCTAATCTCTGTATGTTTTACTAAACAATAAAAATCTCAACATAATTTAATGTGAAGAACTATACAACACAGCTTTCACGGCTTTAAAGGAGAGTTTTATGTACCAACCTGACCTTGGGCATGCCAAGGATAAGATTCCGTTTTACCTTTTCATTTGTGAAAAGGAAGGCGATGCCCTGAGATACTCACTGCAAACCCCAGGTGCCACCATAGATCGGTAGAGGCCCTGTGACGGCAAGGATACCACCACTTGCCATGGTGTGATTATATCCACTACCCTTTTGGTTAAGCCCACCGAGAAAGCCTTTGTAGGATTCCCTTTAAGCATTTTTACACATCGTGCAATAGTTCTGAATTCTTTCCACACTCAACATTTCTCACTCAGCCGCCTCATTTCCTATGAAATCCTTTCATCAACTACTTTTTATGTAATTCTTTTATGTTGTGATACTTTTAACCCTTCCAATATTTAACCCTCCATCACTGATGAAGTCCCTGAAAACTGCTGAACACTGATGGCCCGGCTCCTGACTCACTGGGATGATCTACAAGGAATCATGTTGGGTAACACTGACTTCTCATGGTTCACAGAAGATTCTTATTCAAAATGTAACAATGACGAACATTGTGGTGGTCGTACCCTTGCAGCTCCTTTTGATGTTGTCAAGGCAGCATTTTCTCATGGCCACTTCAGCCCAACAGGCAGAGTTATATGCTCTCACATGGGCTTGCACTTTAGTCGAGGTCAAACTTGTCGATGTACGCGCTGATATTACACATGCTTTTGGAGTAAATCTTAATTTTGGAAAGTTGTGGAAACAATGTGGCTTCTTCACGTCCAGTGGAAATAAAATTTAAAATTGCTCTGACATTTAGTGATTATTAGGTGCAATTCTTTTACCTGTCATTTTAGTTATTATTAAGATTCGGGGGCATTGTAAACTTGATTCTTTGGAAGCAAAAGGAAGTCACCTTGCTCATGTTTCCACAACAAATGCTTCCTTTAAAGGAACCAACAGCAGTCAAATCTCTGTCATAGTCCAAAGAAATAATTTCTGAAATGATAATTTAGGAAAGCTGACTAGAGAAGTCCAGCAATTGGCCTCAGAAAAGAAAAGAAGCAATTAGAAATTCAAGAACTGTTGGTCTGATAAAAAGAGAAACCTCTGGCTTGGGCCAAATAACAAGCCAGTCTTACTGGTGACTCGAAAATTTCTACTTCTCACCACTGTATATGCATTAAACCACTGGTTTACTGACAAAATGATAGCCTTCATGAATCAGTATCAGTGGAGAAACATTAACAAAGCTGCAAAAAGTGCCTACCTCACTTGTTCTCTCTCCAAAATACAACCCAGGGAAGCTTATTTGTACTGGTTCCTGACATTTTAAACTACTAAGTGGACAATTTAAGGTCTGACAAATGGATGGCATGCAACCTCCTGTCTAAATATTAGTTACAGTCTGTATCTTTTCATATTGGATTGAAGCCTTCCCTTGCAAATAAACTGCTAATTCTTCTGTGGCTAAAGTCTTTCTTGACAAGGTCATCCTTACTTGGTGAATGTCTCTTGAACATTCTACTGGCCAGGTACCTTCACAAGGGTGAGCTGTTTAGCCCATTTTCACACTTCCTCTGTGTTTACCATCCTGAGTCCTTGGTTTATTTCAATACACTAATGGCATTTTAAAAATTCAATTAAAAGCTCAAAATTCGTAGACTCGGATACCTTGATCAAAAGCATTACTGTTGTTCCTTCTAAATCTCAGATCTACCCCTGTTGAAATTCATAAACTATCACCCCGAAACTTACATTCACAGGATGCTCAATATACTTGCCTTCTTCATATTTTGACCCATAACCAATTTTATATATATATATATATTTATTTATTTATTTATTTACACACACACACACACACATATATTTCTTTAATGCATTTCTACTTAAATGCTTTTTTTTTTAAGGGTGAGTCATTAAAGTTTTAATATTTCTGCTTCACTACATTTAATGTACTAACTTTCATACCCATTCTTCTGGTCATAAAAAGATGACTTCCTGTCAGGCTTTACATTTGCATGTCAGTTAGAAAGAAGTGGGAGGGTAAAGGGACATAACACAAAGGATCATTCCATAAGCTTGCCCCTCTGAACGAGTTAAATAAAATATTTTTAGGAAATACCACAAATCTGACACTGTTTATATCTCTTTGACAAAGTATAAGTTGCAGACACTTTCTGATTCAATCACTGGCCAAATCACTGATGAAGGAATATAAGATTAAAAGTATGAATTTTGTTTAGCTATCTATATAATTGATAATTGTAACTTAGATAATCACATTCTAGTAATTATTAGAAAGCTCAAGCTAATTTCCATTTCATTGAAAACTTAGGAAAGCCTAATGTTAATGCTGCTTCATTACTGTTTGACAATAGAAATATTATAAATTTTCTTTGAGTTCTAATTTCCTGATCAATAAAACTAGGAAAGAAAGGGTGAGGGAAATAATACCCCTCCTATTTAGTGTACTGATTTTCATTATAATCAAATACATTTGTAGATTTAAAGGTATAAAGATCTATACAGGGAAAGTGAAGTTTTCAGAATGTGGGAAATGATGATATATTAAACACGTTTATGATTCTGAGTTCAAAAACCCTTGAAAATATGTAAATTATTTATCTTATTTAGGTAGGAAAAAATCAAATTTTAAAATCAAAATAAAAAATGATCAAACTGACTAGAGTGTCCCAGCAATAGCTTCAGCAAATAAAAGAAACAATTAGAAATTCAAGAACTGTTGGTTTGATAAAAAGAGAAAGCTTTGGTTTGGGCCAAATAGCAAACAACAAAATTCCTAATTCAAAATCTTTATAAACAAAGCTATCTGAAATCTAGTGAGCATGCAACTATGACAAATATTACATAGATAAAAAATAGATTGCAGTAAAAGTTTTATTCAAAAATAGGGGAACATGGAATAGTAACTTTGTGAGCATCTCAGAGGTTAGAAAGATGTTATCACTTCAAATTGATATTTTGTTTGGAATTTAAGTGAAGTTTGAGATTAAATCAGAGTTTCAAGATTTTATTCTTTATGAAAGGGGGAAGTTTTTACAAATATCTTATGAATGAAATAGTTAAGGTTCATTATCAAGCTCTTTGGCAGAATATTTAGGTGACTTGACTTCAATTCATGTACTAAACTTCTTTACTTGAATTCTACAGGTCTACATTTCAGTTTTAAAAACAACCCATTACATTTTTATACTCCAGCATCACCGGGAATAACAATTATCTTCTCCCCTACACTTGATCTAGTATAATAAGCTCATCAGGTATAGAAACAACATCAAATTATTTACATTATATTTATAGAAAACCAGGTATCATTATTTCAAAATATGACTAAATTCTTAGATAAAACTATATTTTGTTTTAATTGCTGAAAATGGCTGTAATATTTTTGAAAAGTCAATAATATTCTTTTCAAAAAATCTTAAATATTGTCAACAAAGTATGTGTATATTGAATATAATTACACCTGTCCAAACACTCATCTCCTTACCGATTGAAACATATTAATACATAATTAGCTAAATATTTAACTTTAGATTGGTTTCTGTAATACCCTATAGTAATGTGTAAAGTGTGTAAGTCCCTTAATACTTTCTCTTGTGAATCCTTTTGTGTTTATTTACATTATATTTTAGATTAAATACTTTCCCACATATATTGCATAGGTAAAGCTTCTATCTAGTTATGAACTCTCTGAGGGTTTTAAGGTATGCATTTTTGACAATGATCTTTCCATGTTAATTACATACAAAGGATTTTTTTTGGAAACACAAAAGACCTCAAATAGACAAATTATCTTGATAAAGAAGATTGAAAGCTGGAGGTATCACCCTTCCTGATTTCAAATATATAACAAAGCAATGGTGATCAAACAGTACAGTGTCAGCATAAAAACACGCACACAAATCAGTGGGACAGACCAGAGAGCTCAGAAATGTACCCGGGCACATACGGCTAACTAACGTACTACAGAGTAGCAGAGGGTATGCAACAGGGAGAGGCCGATCTGTTTAATGAAGGTGTTGGAAAAGCCGGGCAGCTTTACACAAAAGCATGAAACTAGACCACTTTCTTACAGCATGAATATAAGACCTAAAGTATAAAAATCATAGAAGAAAACATAGGTGTTAAGCTTTTTCACATTGGTCTTGAATATGATTATTTTTAGAATTATCAGTGAAAACAAAAGCAATGAAAGAAAAAGGCAGGTGGTATTTCATCAAGCAAAGGTTTTTGCACATCAAAGGAAATAATAAAATATAAGCAAATAAATCGGGGAAGGCAATGGCACCCCACCCCAGTACTCTTGCCTGGAAAATCCAATGGACAGAGTAGCCTGGTGGGCTGCAGTCCATGGGGTCGCTAACAGTCGGACAGACTGAGTGACTTCACTTTCACTTTTCTCTTTCATGCATTGGAGAAGAAAATGGCAACCCACTCCAGTATTCTTGCCTGGAGAATCCCAGGGATGGGGGAGCCTGGTGGGCTGCCGTCTATGGGGTCACACCTAGTCGGACATGACTGAAGTGACTTAGCAGCAGCAAGCAAATAAATGAATAAATAAAATCCAACTTAAATGGATAGAGCAGTATAATAGACATATTCCCCAAAATATACAGATGACCAACAGATGCATGAAAAGGTGTCCAACATCACTAATTATCACAGGAGTGCAGATCAAGTGCACAATTAGATCTCACCATCACCTCAGACTTGTTAGAATGGCTGTGATCAATAAGAAACAACAAGTGTTGGTGAGAATGAAGAAAAAGAAAATCCTGTACATCCCCAGTGGGAATGAAAATCGATGCAGCCACATTGGAAAATAGTATAATATTTCTCAAAAATTAGAACTGCCCTATAATATAGTTCCATTTCTGAATGTTTATACAAAGAAAACAAAAACACTAATTTTAAATGATATCTGTGCCCTCATCTTTATTGAAGTATTATTTATAATAGATAAGACATAGGAACAACTTAGTTATCTATAGATGGATAAATATAAAATCCAACTTAAATGGATAGAGCAGTATAATAGACATATTCCCCAAAATATACAGATGACCAACAGATGCATGAAAAGGTGTCCAACATCACTAATTATCACAGGAGTGCAGATCAAGTGCACAATTAGATCTCACCATCACCTCAGACTTGTTAGAATGGCTGTGATCAATAAGAAACAACAAGTGTTGGTGAGAATGAAGAAAAAGAAAATCCTGTACATCCCCAGTGGGAATGAAAATCGATGCAGCCACATTGGAAAATAGTATAATATTTCTCAAAAATTAGAACTGCCCTATAATATAGTTCCATTTCTGAATGTTTATACAAAGAAAACAAAAACACTAATTTTAAATGATATCTGTGCCCTCATCTTTATTGAAGTATTATTTATAATAGATAAGACATAGGAACAACTTAGTTATCTATAGATGGATAAATACAATTGTGATTATAAATTCTTTATAATATATAATAACTGTGGAAAATTCTGAAAGAGATGGGAATACCAGACCATATGACCTGCCTCTTGAGAAACCTATATGCAGGTCAGGAAGCAACAGTTAGAACTGGACATGGAACAACAGACTAGTTCCAAACAAGAAAAGGAGTACGTCAAGGCTGTATATTGTCACCCTGCTTATTTAACTTCTATGCAGAGTATATCATGAGAAACGCTGGGCTGGAAGAAGCACAAGCTGGAATCAAGATTGCTGGAGAAATATCAATAATCTCAGATATGCAGATAACACCACCCTTATGGCAGAAAGTGAAGAAGAACTAAAGAACCTCTTGATGAAAGTGAAAGAGGAGAGTGAAAAAGTTGTCTTAAAGCTCAACATTCAGAAAACTAAGATCGTGGCATCTGGTCTCATCACTTCATGGCAAATAGATGGGGAAACAGTGGAAACAGTTGCTGACTTTATTTTTCTGGGCTCCAAAATCACTGCAGATGGTGATTACAGCCATAAAATTAAAAGACGCTTACTCCTTGGAAAGAAAGTTATGACCAACCTAGACAGCATATTAAAAAGCAGAGGCATTTCTTTGCCAAAAAAGGTCTGTCTGTCAAGGCTATGGTTTTTCCAGTGGTCGTGTATGGATGTGAGAGTTGGCCTATAAAGAAAGTTGAGCATAGAAGAATTTATTCTTTTGAACTGTGGTGTTGGAGAAGACTCTTGAGAGTCCCTTGAACTGCAAGGAGATCCAACCAGTCCATCCTAAAGGAGATCAGTCCTGAGTGTTCATTGGAGGGACTGATGTTGAAGCTGAAATTCCAATAGTTTGGCCACCTGATGTGGAGAGCTGACTCAATGGAAAATACTCTGCTGCTGGGAAAGACTGAGGGCAGGAGGAGAAGGTGACAACGAAGGATGAGATAGTTAGACGGCATCACTGACTCAATGGACATGGGTTTGGGTGGTCCTGGGAGTTGGTGATGGACAGGGAGGCCTGGCGTGCTGCGGTTCATGGGGTCACAGAGTCGGACATGACTGAGCGACTGAACTGAACTGAATTGATAATATATTACATATATATATATTGTTAATAGTTAAGTTTCTAAGTCAGATCCGACTCTTGTGACCCCATGGACTTTAGCCTGCCAGGCTCCTCTGTCCATGGGATTCTCCAGGCAATAATACTGGAGTGGGTTGCCATTTCCTTCTCCAGGGAATCTTCCCGACCAAGGAATCGAACCTGGGTCTCCTGCATTGCAGGCAGATTCTTTACAGACTGAGCTATGAGGGAAGCCCCATATATATTGTATATATATATGTGTATGTGTTTGGTCACTAAGTTAAATATGACTCTTTTTGACCCCATGGACTGTAGCCCACCAGGCTCCTCAGTCCATGAGATTTTCAAGGTGAGAATACTGGAGTGGATTGCCATTTTCTTTTCCAGGGGATCTTCTGGACCCAAAGATTGATATATATTTGAAATATATTATTTTTAAACAAATTATATTTATATTTATATATTTGAAAATGTAGATCTTAAAGGTTTTCATCACAAGAAAAATAATCTGTAACTGTATCTGATGCTTATTAGCTACAGTTGATTGTGATGAATATTTTGCAATGTAAACATATACTGAATCATTATACTGTACATCTAAAACTAATATAGTGTTAAAATAATAATGAGTGTATGCTCAGTCATTCAGCCTTGTTTGACTCCTTGTGACCCCATGGACTATAGCTTCCAGGCTCCTTTGTCCATTGAATTTTCCAGGTAAGAATACTGGAGTGGGTTGCCATTTCCTCCTCTAGGGAATCTTCTGGACTTGGGGATCAAACCTGAGTTTTCTGTATCTCTTGCATTGGCAGGTGGCATCTTAACCATTAAGGCACCTACAAAGCCCAATATAATCTGTCTCTTATACACATCTTGATGTGTATAAGAGACAGGAACAACAGACTGGTTCCAAATAGGAAAAGGAGTACGTCAAGGCTGTATATTGTCACCCTGCTTATTTAACTTCTATGTGAGNAATCTTCTGGACTTGGGGATCAAACCTGAGTTTTCTATATCTCTTGCATTGGCAGGTGGCATCTTAACCATTAAGGCACCTACAAAGCCCAATATAATATTGTGCATCATCTTTATCTCAACAAAATAGAAAATCTTATCAAGATAATAAAAATATTTAATCTTCATAAAATTTAGCAATAGAAGTACAGCATATGAAATATAAAATTCACTGTATAGATTTTAAAACAAATAAGGGACACCAGAGAAAGGAGTTAAAGATAGATTGCAAGAAGACAAATTTAAAAAATATTGAACAGAGCCTCATGAACCTGTTAGATTGTACATAGTATAGTATATATTTAGTTGAAGTTGTGGAAGGAGAAAAAAGGAAAAATAAGACAGAAAACAAAAAGATTTTTTGGACAATAAGGCAGAACATAATGACCCACCAATGGACAGAATGCAGAACTCTTTATTACTTACACTCTGCCCTAGAGAAGGCTGCCAGAGAAAGCTGAGCTAAGATATACATGCATGTGTGTGTGTGTGTGTGTGTGTGTGTGTGTGCATGAACATGTGCTTGCGCTTGGTCATTCAGTCATGTCCGACTCTCTGCGGCCCTGTTAACTGCAGTCTGCCAGGCCCCTCTGTCCATGGAATTTTCCATGGAAGAACACTGGAGTGGGTTGCCATTTTTTCTTTCAGGAAATCTTCCCTACCCATGGATTGAACTTGTGTCTCTTGTGTCTCATGCATTGGCACACTGATTCTTTACTCTTAGAGCCACCTAAGAAGAAGTCTATATATGACCAATATATGTAGAGAGTACTGATGGTTTACTATATATGATATGATACACTATATATAGTGTATATATACACTGATGCCACAGACATTAAAAGGATACGGGAATACTATGAATAGCATACCCACAAACTTGATGTTTTAGGTAATAACACTAGTCCCTTCAAAGGGACTTAAATTATCACAAATAACTTAAAGACAACTAGATGACTTGCATTATTCTTTGAAATTAATAATTTACAACTTTCCAAATAGAAATTATCATTCCTAGATATCTTCACTGGTGAATTCTACCCTTCCCCATCTAATTATGGTAGAAATAATACCAATTTTCCATGATATGTTCAAGAAAGTACAAAAAATGGAACTCTTCAAATTCATTCTGTGAGTCCAGCACTACCCTAATAGCATAGCAGATGAAGATATTACAAAAGATTGCTCATCAATATCTCTCATAAATGTAGATTCAAATTCTTCAACAATATATTAACAAATCAAATTTAAAGATGTATAAAATGAATTATATGCCACAATTAAGTGAGATCAATACCAGTTATGCAAGACTGGTTAAGCATCTGAAAATTAGTCACTGTATTCTACCTTGCAAACAGTCTAACAAATAAAAATAATATGATTAGATTGATTCATGCAGCAAAATCTGACAGAATTGCAAGTGCATTAATAATACAGCTGGAATAGAGGGTTGGAATAGAGGGAAGTTCTTCGGTGTAGTAAGCAAATCCATCAAGAAAAGCAAGAGAGAAAGAAACAAAAAAAAAAGTGAGAGAGGAAAGGAGGAAGGGAGGAAAAAGAAAAACTACAGTGAAGTCTTGTATACAAAAGCCTCATGGCTAACATCATACTTATTATGAGAACTTAGATGTTTCTCAGCTCATGCTGGGAGCAGGCAAATGTGCCCTCTCTCTCCCTAGTCCTACTTTAAATTGTGCTGGAGGTCCTAGCTCATGAAGTATGACATGAAAAGAAAATAAAAGGGATATATATTGGAAGGAAGACATAAAACTGGGTTTATTTAAAAACTACATGATCGTCTATGAGTCAAAGAATCAAGATGATTCATAGAATTTATCAGTAATTGTCACACAATTGCTCCTGGAGAAGAAAATGGAAACCTGCTCCAGGCTTCTTGCCTGGAGAATCCCATGGACAGAGGAGTCTGGTGAGCCCCAGTCTGTGGGGTCGCAGAGTCAGACACTGCGACCACTAACACTTTATAGCACACCAACACTATAAAGCCACTAACACTTTATAGCACAGTTGCAGTATACAAGGTCAATATAAAGAAGTGAGCTGTTTCACTGTACACCAGCAACGAAGCATTAAAATTTAATAATTAAAATAAAGGAAATAATACAAATGCTATATTTGGACATAAATGTAACAAAACATGTGCAGAATCTATATGGAGTCAACATTATTGATGTCAATCACTCCTAAATTGGCCAATATATTAAAAATTATCCAATCAAAATCTCAGGAAATATTTTTATAAATATTAACAAACTGACTTTTGATATTTTTATGAACAGATGACACAATACTGGAAAGCGGGAGGAGGATGAGCAGGAGACAAAGACAGAAGCTCGATGCAAAGCTCGATGCAAATCGATCACAAAGCTTTCTATAAAGCTGTATTAAGCAGCGCAGCATTTTATTGAGAAAAAGTAGACATGTAGGTTAGAGAAACGGAATGAAGAGACCTGAAATAGATACACACAAAGGTAGTTGATTGATTTGAAGAAGACGCAAAGGAGTTCAATGGAGAAGATGTAGTCTAATGAAAATGGTGCTGTTACAACTGAACACCTATATGCGAAAAAAAAAAAAAGTGAGCTCAGCAATAGATCTTATGATCCTAAACATAATGCAAAGTGCCAAACTATGAAAGTTCTAACCAAGCATATAAGATAAAATCTATACAACTCTGAGTTTGGTAATGAGTTTTTACATACAATACTAAAAGTGAGATCCATAAAAAATATATATATATATACATATACGTTAAACATTGAAAAGTAAACACTTTCAGTGGGAAAGACATTGTAAAGGGAATGAAGAAACAATCTACAGATTGGAAGAAAAATATTTCAAAGCATGTTTCTGATAAAGGACACATATCCAGACTATGCAAACAATACTTAAAACTCAACAAGAAAAAATTTTCAACTTGAAAAGGGAAAAAGAGCTAACAGATGCCTCACCAAAGAATATATACAGATGGTAATCAGACGGCTAAAAGATTTAATATTACCCATCATTAAGGAAGTTCAGATAATATCTGAATAGATAACAAAAAATTAAAAAGCTGAAAATAGCAGTTGCTGTTGAAGATGCAGAACGATAGCAAGTTTTACTCATTGATCATAAGACTAGGAAAATGTATGGTCATTTTGCAAGACGATTTTGCATTTTCATACAAAGTTAAATCTGTCTTACTATATGACCCAGCAGTTGTATTCCTAGGTATTTACCAATTGGATTTATGCCATGAGATGCTTACCATACAAATCCTGAACACAAATGTTTATAACATTTGCATTCATGTTTGACAAAAGCTAGCCAAGATGCATTTCAACAGGTAAATGGGTAAGCAAACTGTGTCTTTTTAACACAGTGGAATGCTATTTGGGGATAATAATAATGAACCATCAAGTTATTCCAAAATATGATAAATTTTAAATGCTTATCACTAAAAAGGCTAAAAAGGCTTGCTAAAAAGACTACAATATAAAACTATAAAGGCTACAATATATCTCCATTTATATGACATTGGGTAAAGGTCAAACTAAAGACTGTGCAGATCAGTGGTGGCCAGGAGTTGAAGACGCTCATGGATGACGGGAGAATAGGTGAAGAACAGGATTTTTCAGGATACTGTAACTATTCTGTCTGTACTGTAGTAGTGGGTATGTAACACTGTATTTATTAAGATCCACAGAACGCTATATAACAAAAAGTAGTATATAGCAATTTATGAAAATTAAAAAGATTGTTTAGAAGGCCATGGACTCCCAAGATGAAGTGCAAACTGTGAGGAACAATCTAACTGCATTACAAATACACAAATCAATTCCACTGAAAGTGGTGGAGAGAAATGGGAATGCTCTAAATAACTTTTTAAGTGAGGTGAGTTTTTAAGACTAAAGGCAAAAGAAACTGCAGAAAGCCTTATCCTCTGGTTGATAAAGCTGCTTCCCTTGGGGTATATATTAACCATTCTGAGACAACTCTTTATATATAATGGATTTGAACAATTAAATAAATAGATGACAATGGAGATTATGTTTCTTAATATTAGAATGAGGTTATAGACAATCTTGCAAAAAAGGTAGTAATGACCTATGACCACATGGGTTAGGATTAGAGAAACTGCTATTAATTCATGTTTCAGTTCAGTTCAGTTCAGTCACTCAGTCGTGTCCGACTCTTTGCAACCCCAAGAATCGCAGCACACCAGGCCTCCCTGTCCATCACCAACTCCCAGAGTTCACTCAGACTCACGTCCATCAAGTCAGTGATGCCATCCAGCCATCTCATCCTTGGTCGGCCCCTTCTCCTCCTGCCCCCAATCCCTCCCAGCATCAGAGTCTTTTCCAATGAGTCAACTCTGTGCATGAGGTGGCCAAAGTACTGAAGTCTCAGCTTTAGCATCATTCCCTCCAAAGAAATCCCAGGGTTGATCTTCAGAATGGACAGGTTGGATCTCTTTGCAGTCCAAGGGACTCTCAAGAGTCTTCTCCAACACCACAGTTCAAAAGCATCGATTCTTCAGCACTCAGCTTTCTTTATGGTCCAACTCTCACATCCATACACGACCACAGGAAAAACCATAGCCTTGACTAGATGGACCTTTGTTGGCAAAGTAATGTCTCTGCTTTTCAGTATGCTATCTAGGTTGGTCATAACTTTTGCATATACATATGTTTACATTCCAAATAAACACATGGAATTTTTCATATGTGTGTAGATACATGGGGTAGCACGATCTGTCAGCAGCAAAAGCCTAGAAAAAAACACAACTGCAGTAAACATATCCGGTGCCAAGATTTGGCTTCTAACACAATTTTCCAGGAAATAAAACAGTGCTCCTTGATAAATGTCTAATTTTTTACTCGAAGCAAGATCAATATACAAGATGAGCCTGGAGCATGCTGGGAAGTAAGAAGTCCTAAACACACACACACACACACACACACACAGGGTTATATTAAAGGAACAAATGAGCCAACTAAAAGAACTTTCAGTGGTCAAAACTGTAAGAATTTGAGCAAAAAAATTAGCATAGTATTGAATATAAAATTGGAGAAGGAAATGGCAGCCCATTCCAGTATTCTTGCCTGGAGGATCCCAAGGACAGAGGAGTCTGGCTGGCTACAGTCCACTGGGTCCCAAAGAGTCGGACATGACTGAAGTGATTTCTCATGCACACACGCACGAGTATGAAATACATATCCAGGAATCTATCTTAACATAAATAAAAAATGAATAAATAAACAAATGGGGAAAAGAAAAGCATCACACGTGAAAGAATCCCAAGTAATTTAAGGTCTTCTGCTCCAGTAAATATTCTGCAGCATAACTCCCTACTCCTTAAATGTGTCCCGCACACCTTGACTTCTTTCCAGAAAGTGCAGTATGGAAAGGGAAAACGATGTAGCTTAACAATAGATAAATCTGATGAACCCTGCCTTAGCCTGGTGCTTAAAATTGGCATCAATCGTAGTAAGTCATGTTAATAAGTATGTATCTGAGATTGTACTAGACTGACAGATTTATTATGTCATCTTCCTTCTAGAAAACTATGATCTTAGTATAATTACGAGAAAAGTTTCTGACAATTCCCAACTGAGATACAAAATACTTGACAAGTTCTCTTCAAAACTGTTAAGGTCACTAAGGCACAGGAAGTCTGAGAAAGATGTCATAGTGATGAGGGAACTAATGAAACATGACCAATAAATTTAAGTGATATCTTGGATAGGATCCTGGAGCAGAAAAAGTACATTAGGTAGAAAGTAAGGATTTGTGAATAACATACAGACTTCACGTAATAGTAACGTCTAGATATTGGTTCATTAACTGCAACAAATGTACCATAATAATGCAGCAGGGGAATAATGTAATAGGAAAATGAAATAATAGAAATGAGAGCTGGTATATGCACATACATATTATAAAAGAAGGCAAGAAAAATGTCATAAAATTAATATAATTATGTGCCACTTCAGGGAAGAATGAGAAAATGTGTGGCTGCTAGTTAAAATATTTTTTATATTTAAAAGTTTTACATCATCTATAGAAGACATATTTATATTTTCCAATGAAATATCATCGTTAGTACTCTGGATAATATGCCAAAATATTTCCAAGATAATGTGAAAAACAGTCCTTTTTTGCTTATAATATGCCTTAATACTTACCGACACTAACAATCAATATATGTGTGGGTCAGTTTATTTATTTGAAAACAATGTTGATACAGAAAAGTATGCATATATTAAGTATATATATGGTGAATTTCCACAAAATGAAGACATACAAGTAACCAGTATTCAATTTAAAAAAAGAAGAAGAAAAAAACGGGTTATTACCAACATTCCGAAGCCCCTCTTGTTTTTTGAAGGAAGAGGCCTGGGGTTGTAAAAGGGTGCTATAAAGACGGTAATGCTTGAACTGGATCTTGAGGGAAAGCCGGCCTTTTCGCAGATGAAGATGAGATGTAGAGGAGGGACATTACAGGGAGGTGAGCAAGTGAGCAGTGCCTCCCAAATGCACTGAAGGAAGGGCGGCCAGCAGATTTCCTCAACTCTCTTGTGCACAAAGGGTATGCAAGCTTTCAGGCTCAGAGTTGGATTTTGGTCAATTTCCTGAGGGTTTTAATGTTCCTACTGTATTTTGTTTGGTAGAAAGAAGAAAAATATAAAGGGTTTGAGTTGATAAGTAATCTCCTTTAGGATAACAAATCATACAAAAATTACAGAGTAAATTGGCAAGAAACAAGTTGCAGAAAAACCTAATAGGATGTTACCCCTCGAAGTTGAATTCTGTCGCTGAATCCTGTCTTCCATGACAATCAGAAGCAACAACGAGATAGAGCTTATATATCAGATTGTGTGAAGTGATATAACTCTTTTAGAGAAGCTAATCTATCTTCCCTAAAGAAATACATGCAATGTGGAGGATTTGTCTACAGATGTCCCCTCTCATACCCCTACTTCACTCAGCTCTGTAAAAAGAGATTATAGCTTTATTTGACAATCCCAAGAGAAATAGGATTTTCCTAATATAAAATGCATATAATTCAAATGAAATTTTAAGCATGGATCTTAGTAACTGAAAGATATTCTTTAGTCTCTCAAAGCACAATAAGGGTTATTTTGAAAAAAAAAAAAAAAAAGCCTCAGAGAAATAAATAAACTAGCTTGGAGAAGTAAATACATATTCATGCAATTCCTTGCATGTGTTTTGTGCTATTCTTCCAGGAAGAATATTAAATACTAATATGTAGTCCGTCCACAGGAAATTGATAATTTCAATGGAAAAGAGAGTCACAAATATAAAATTGCTATTATATATAATGTAACACACACACACACACACACACACACAGGGTTATATTAAAGGAACAAATGAGCCAACTAAAAGAACTTTCAGTGGTCAAAACTGTAAGAATTTGAGCAAAAAAATTAGCATAGTATTGAATATAAAATTGGAGAAGGAAATGGCAGCCCATTCCAGTATTCTTGCCTGGATGATCCCAAGGACAGAGGAGTCTGGCTGGCTACAGTCCACTGGGTCCCAAAGAGTCGGACATGACTGAAGTGATTTCTCATGCACACACGCACGAGTATGAAATACATATCCAGGAATCTATCTTAACATAAATAAAAAATGAATAAATAAACAAATGGGGAAAAGAAAAGCATCACACGTGAAAGAATCCCAAGTAATTTAAGGTCTTCTGCTCCAGTAAATATTCTGCAGCATAACTCCCTACTCCTTAAATGTGTCCCGCACACCTTGACTTCTTTCCAGAAAGTGCAGTATGGAAAGGGAAAACGATGTAGCTTAACAATAGATAAATCTGATGAACCCTGCCTTAGCCTGGTGCTTAAAATTGGCATCAATCGTAGTAAGTCATGTTAATAAGTATGTATCTGAGATTGTACTAGACTGACAGATTTATTATGTCATCTTCCTTCTAGAAAACTATGATCTTAGTATAATCACGAGAAAAGTTTCTGACAATTCCCAACTGAGATACAAAATACTTGACAAGTTCTCTTCAAAACTGTTAAGGTCACTAAGGCACAGGAAGTCTGAGAAAGATGTCATAGTGATGAGGGAACTAATGAAACATGACCAATAAATTTAAGTGATATCTTGGATAGGATCCTGGAGCAGAAAAAGTACATTAGGTAGAAAGTAAGGATTTGTGAATAACATACAGACTTCACGTAATAGTAACGTCTAGATATTGGTTCATTAACTGCAACAAATGTACCATAATAATGCAGCAGGGGAATAATGTAATAGGAAAATGAAATAATAGAAATGAGAGCTGGTATATGCACATACATATTATAAAAGAAGGCAAGAAAAATGTCATAAAATTAATATAATTATGTGCCACTTCAGGGAAGAATGAGAAAATGTGTGGCTGCTAGTTAAAATATTTTTTATATTTAAAAGTTTTACATCATCTATAGAAGACATATTTATATTTTCCAATGAAATATCATCGTTAGTACTCTGGATAATATGCCAAAATATTTCCAAGATAATGTGAAAAACAGTCCTTTTTTGCTTATAATATGCCTTAATACTTACCGACACTAACAATCAATATATGTGTGGGTCAGTTTATTTATTTGAAAACAATGTTGATACAGAAAAGTATGCATATATTAAGTATATATATGGTGAATTTCCACAAAATGAAGACATACAANTATTTCCAAGATAATGTGAAAAACAGTCCTTTTTTGCTTGTAATATGCCTTAATACTTACCGACACTAACAATCAATATATGTGTGGGTCAGTTTATTTATTTGAAAACAATGTTGATACAGAAAAGTATGCATATATTAAGTATATATATGGTGAATTTCCACAAAATGAAGACATACAAGTAACCAGTATTCAATTTAAAAAAAGAAGAAGAAAAAAACGGGTTATTACCAACATTCCGAAGCCCCTCTTGTTTTTTGAAGGAAGAGGCCTGGGGTTGTAAAAGGGTGCTATAAAGACGGTAATGCTTGAACTGGATCTTGAGGGAAAGCCGGCCTTTTCGCAGATGAAGATGAGATGTAGAGGAGGGACATTACAGGGAGGTGAGCAAGTGAGCAGTGCCTCCCAAATGCACTGAAGGAAGGGCGGCCAGCAGATTTCCTCAACTCTCTCGTGCACAAAGGGTATGCAAGCTTTCAGGCTCAGAGTTGGATTTTGGTCAATTTCCTGAGGGTTTTAATGTTCCTACTGTATTTTGTTTGGTAGAAAGAAGAAAAATATAAAGGGTTTGAGTTGATAAGTAATCTCCTTTAGGATAACAAATCATACAAAAATTACAGAGTAAATTGGCAAGAAACAAGTTGCAGAAAAACCTAATAGGATGTTACCCCTCGAAGTTGAATTCTGTCGCTGAATCCTGTCTTCCATGACAATCAGAAGCAACAACGAGATAGAGCTTATATATCAGATTGTGTGAAGTGATATAACTCTTTTAGAGAAGCTAATCTATCTTCCCTAAAGAAATACATGCAATGTGGAGGATTTGTCTACAGATGTCCCCTCTCATACCCCTACTTCACTCAGCTCTGTAAAAAGAGATTATAGCTTTATTTGACAATCCCAAGAGAAATAGGATTTTCCTAATATAAAATGCATATAATTCAAATGAAATTTTAAGCATGGATCTTAGTAACTGAAAGATATTCTTTAGTCTCTCAAAGCACAATAAGGGTTATTTTGAAAAAAAAAAAAAAGCCTCAGAGAAATAAATAAACTAGCTTGGAGAAGTAAATACATATTCATGCAATTCCTTGCATGTGTTTTGTGCTATTCTTCCAGGAAGAATATTAAATACTAATATGTAGTCCGTCCACAGGAAATTGATAATTTCAATGGAAAAGAGAGTCACAAATATAAAATTGCTATTATATATAATGTATGTCATTTTCAAACGTTTAAATTGATTTCTTATTTTAAAATTTATTTTAATTTACTTTTATTTAAGTATTATGGATTTACAAATATTACATTAGTTTCAAAGTACAACAAAGTGATTTAATACTTTATAGATTATATTCCACTTAAGTTATTAAAAATAATGGCTATACTTTCCTGTGTCATAACATATAGCCTACATAGTTTATATCTCTTAATTCTAAACCCCTCTCTTGCCTGTCTCCACTGGTATCCACTAATTTGTTCCCTATAGTTGCGAGTCTGCTTCTTTTTTGTATACAATGCTGATTTTGGGAAAATAGCATCTGAGTATATCTCTGCTACTGCTAAGTCACTTCAGTCGTGTCCAACTCTGTGCAACCCCACAGACGGCAGCCCACCAGGCTCTAGGAACTACAAAAACTCGGCCCGAGGCTGTTTCTGGGAAGAAGTTCTTGTTGCCTTGCGGTCATGTTGGGTCTAT
>SJYX01020210.1:161850-178423 GCA_006410675.1 Oreotragus oreotragus
TCATTTCTTACATGATAGTATACATATTTCAATGCTATTCTCCCAAATCATCCCACCCTCTCCCTCTCCCTCTCCTTCTCCCTCAGAGTCCAAAAGTCCGCTCTACACATCTGTGTCTCTTTTGCTGTCTTGCATACAGCGTCCTCATTACCATCCTTCTAAATTCCATATATATGTGTTAGTATACTGTATCTTTAGAATATCAAGTGCATGCATGGCCAAAGGGAAGAGGATCCATAGATTCTTTTACAGTACACACATTGCTAGGAAACACCTTAGGCTGCTATTTTTTACATACTTATGCTTTCATTTGCATGATTAAGTGACATACAAGAGAGAAAAGTCCAAATTGTTGTGTGTGCTCATACCAAAACCTCCAAGTGGTTTGACCACCACAGTTTTGGAATGACATAAATCACATAACCATTGCTATTTCATTAAGGATTGAGAGATTTTAATGTTAATGAGTTTAAAGCATCATAAAATCCATACTGTGAATTTTCCCTGCTTAGCTCAAAAAAATACTCCATTGGCCAGCCTTTGTTCCTAGTTCCTGGGAGGAAGCCTTGGAATTTCCTTTCTTATTCATCGCAGTTTATGCCATCAAGGGAACTCACTATGGGTCCCTAGAAAATAGGTTATGGCAACAAAATGACTTAAGATGGGGGCTGGTCATACCAGGAAGGCCAACCATGTGATTAGGGGTTGGGGCTTTTAGCCATGAGACATCAGCTTGATTTCCAGGGAGAAAAGAGGGGAAATGGAGATCAAATTCAACTGTGGTCAGTGATTCAGCTAAGCATCTCTACATAATCAACATCCAATAAAACTCTAAACACTGAACCTTGAGTGAGCCTTCCTGTTTGGCTATTCTATGCATATTGTCATATAACAATATGACATGATGGTTATATATCCTGAATCCACAGAGGGAAGACAGTGGAAACCTTTATGTTTGGAACCCTCCTAGAACTTGACCTATGCACTCCTTTTGACTGGTTCTAGTTTGTATTTTTTGCTGTAATAAAGCTATAAAGGGAAAAGTGACAGTGTTAATTGGTCTGTAGTATCTGACTGTGACCCCATGGATGGTAGCCCACCAGGCTTCTGGGTCCATGGTCTTCTCCAGACAAGAATACTGGAGTGGGCAATTCCCTTCTCCAGGGCATCTTCCCAACTCAGAGACCAAACCTGAGTCTCCTGCATTGCAGGCTTATTATTCACCATCTGAGCCATAACAAAGCTATACTTATTAGTATATTCCTTTTCTAGGTTGCATAAGTTGACCTAGTGAATTAGCAAACCCGAGTGGGTAGTGGATACACCCCGACTTGAAGCCGCTTAGCTAGAAGTGAAGATGGCCCTGGGAACCCACAAATTAGTGTCTTGTATATGAAGTAAAGCAGTCATTTTGCAGAGACAGTGCCCTTAATTCACAAAGTTTGCCCTGATTTTGGGTAGCGGATATCAAAAGCATTGCCAATATTTTTTTTTTAGATTTATAAAAGACACCACTTTGCCAACTATAAATTTTACAATTGCTACTGTGTTTTTGAACTTACATCATCCAAAAAGAATATTATTAATGTAGAATCAGCTGGTAATTTTTAGTAAATAAATATTTCTTTTCTTCTTTTTAGCGTATACAAGGTATCTAAGACAAATAAATTACAGTAAATGATGGTCAGAGCTGCGGTTATTCCAATGGTCATGTGCAGATCTGAGAGTTGGACCATGGAGAGGGCTGAGTGCCGAAGAATCAGTGCTTTTGAACTGTGGTGCTGGAAAGGACTCTTGAGAGTCCCCTGGACAGCAGAGATCAAACCAATCAATCCCGAAGGAAATTAACCCTGAATGTTCATTGGAAGAACTGATGCTGAGGCTGAAGTGCCAATATTTAGGCCACCTGATGCAAGGAGCTGAGTCATTGGAAAAGATCCTGATGCTGGGAAAGATTGAGGCCAGGAAGAGAAGTGGGCAAAAGAGGATGAAATGGTTGGATGGCATCACTGACTCAGTGGACATGGGTCTGAGCAAACTCCAGGAGACAGTGAAAGACAGGGAAGCCTGGTGTGCTGCAGTCCATGGGGTGAGTCAGACAAGACTGATCAACAACAGCAGCATTTAGTTGTAACTGAAAGGCAAGCAGCATGCATCCTAAGACAGGGGGAACATATTATTATTACATAGCTCTGCTTAAACCAAAGAAACAAAATAACAGCGGCTCCAATATTAGCTCACCTCGGGTAATTATGAGAAACGTGGACCACCCATATCTTCTTTGACTCAGACCACCACTTCTTAATCAGGGAATCCAGAAAATGGTCCCAAGTATAATTAAACGTAGAGAATTGATGCAAGCATTTAACAACTGTCTCTCCACTACTGAACCCACAGTCTTGAGTTAAGTTCAGTAAGTTAACTGACTTGTGTTTTAGCTGTGAATCTCAACATTAAAATAGTGTTGAATACAACTATAACCAGCAATCATGCTTTCTCCTTCCGTCCACCTTCACACTCCAGTGGTCGGAATGCTTTGACAATCTGCAAATTGATAGATGCTTTCTTGGACTGCTGTTATTTTCTGATGACGAAAAGTGCTTCCCTGGTGGAAAATAGAATTAAACAAACTACAAAAGCAATGTAAAGGCATAAAATTCAAATACTCTATGGAAATAATGCAGATCAATTCAATCTAACTTTTTTCTATAAATGTTATGAAATTTAAAACTGCTAAGGAAAAAGTAATTGGAACACTAAGAACTTAGACTGTGCATAATTTGATTGAACTCTTTTTAAAAAGCATTGAGTGAAAGTTCAAGAAATGAGTCATTTAAAATATGCATTAAAAACAATGCAAAAGAGTAAAATGGCATTAGGTCCAGCTGAGGTACAGAATTATTCAGAACATCCCGTGAAATCTTAGTCATCACTTTCAGATTAAATTTAGATTGGAAAAACACTTTAAGAACAAGCTATATTTAGAGATGTAGTAATATTCACAAGGCCTGGGAATTGAATAGGTTTATTTAGCATTTATGTTTTGGGGAGGTAAGAAGGTATTTTTATTACAAATAGAGTAAAACTTTCTAGTTTAGAAAACTAAACTTTTTTTTTTTTAATTAGTAAAATAAAAGAAAAAGTTTGCAGAATTGATATGCCCATTAGGTAACTTGAGAACTAGCTATGTATTGTCAATATACTTTATTACTTTAGCTAGAGGTTTCTGACATGTTAAAAGGTGAATATGAGATAACCATTACAATTAAGAAGATGTATTTTGATTCTAGAAGACAAGAAACATTTTACATATATCTCATAATCTACCTTTCAATTAATTCCTGGCACCCCTTTCATATTTATCTCGATTTTCAGTAACAAAATTCCCTTAAATATGCCATGTTCTGTCAAGCTTCTGCCTTTGATAATGGAGTAGTCTCACCTATGTGAAGTTTGATACCTCCTTGGAACTTGATAAAAAATGTCTTATAGTCTGACATGGGTCTGAACCTAAATGAATAAATCCTTGTGTCTGGGTCTTAGTATCATCAATATAGCCTTGCCTACAGAGGCTCAAACTCCATCTTTGAGAACTTGAAAGCTAAAATACCTGGGAGAATGCTATGCAGCAGTATGCATAATGATACATAATTCAGAATAGAATGATTAAAAAAATGTAAGCTTGGCAAGATATCAGACCTTATTTAAAGTCATCACAAAGAAACCACCATATTCATGATAATATTACGCCCATTAAATTTTGAGGCATCTCAGCTATACCAAGAAGAAAAGGGACTTGGAGTCTGAGTCACTGAAACATTTATTCATCTTAGTTTCTAGTTTGTACAAGAGAACATAAAATTACTTCCAATAATGTGTTTTACTTAACTCTATGTTAACTAGGAAAACAGGCTGATGAAAGAATCATTTCAAAGAAGTCAAGAAGCACAGATATATGCATACTAAAGAAAAGCCAAAATGATGTTCAAATAGACATAAAACTGATTTTCTCTATGCAGGTAAAAGTCAATTGAACATCAATCAGAAATAATGTATTTGCATGTCCATAGATGAGAACTATTTTTCATTGCCACAGGCTATCTGCATCATAAGGAAGTGTAAAATAGTCCACTGGTTTAGAAAAGATAGAATCACCTTTCAAGGGGTGTTGTGAACAATGCAGTTTTCTATTAAATATATTTAGTGTTTTTTTTTTATTTTAACTTCAGTGAAGTGAACACTGATTTTTTAAAAAAAAAATCATTACTTCTTTTTATAGTTAAGGCTGGACTCATTAGGTTTGGCTTCATTATTTATATAAGTGAAGCCAGATAAGTATTCCCAAATTTTCTTTCTTAAGTTTTTATAAGGAAATGGATTGGGTTTAAAAAGTCTCCATTATTTGCTAATGTAATACTAGGAAGTCATGTCCAAGAAAATCTCTTCATCAAGCTTTGACCCGATACCTATAAATTTAGGAGAATTCCTTTCTTTTCAAGGGTCCTAAAATACTCTATGTTTCCTTTCCCATTAGGAAGTGATCTCTATCACTTACAACACTGGAATACCTCCAGCCAGGCCACTTTTTTTTTTTTTTTCTGAGAGAGATTTATAAGTATTGGCTCCATATAGCAGACTTAAGATTCTTAAAGTAGCTTGTAATAACTGATTAAATAGTCACCATTCTGAAATATGTTNAGAGATCAAACCAATCAATCCCGAAGGAAATTAACCCTGAATGTTCATTGGAAGAACTGATGCTGAGGCTGAAGTGCCAATATTTAGGCCACCTGATGCAAGGAGCTGAGTCATTGGAAAAGATCCTGATGCTGGGAAAGATTGAGGCCAGGAAGAGAAGTGGGCAAAAGAGGATGAAATGGTTGGATGGCATCACTGACTCAGTGGACATGGGTCTGAGCAAACTCCAGGAGACAGTGAAAGACAGGGAAGCCTGGTGTGCTGCAGTCCATGGGGTGAGTCAGACAAGACTGATCAACAACAGCAGCATTTAGTTGTAACTGAAAGGCAAGCAGCATGCATCCTAAGACAGGGGGAACATATTATTATTACATAGCTCTGCTTAAACCAAAGAAACAAAATAACAGCGGCTCCAATATTAGCTCACCTCGGGTAATTATGAGAAACGTGGACCACCCATATCTTCTTTGACTCAGACCACCACTTCTTAATCAGGGAATCCAGAAAATGGTCCCAAGTATAATTAAACGTAGAGAATTGATGCAAGCATTTAACAACTGTCTCTCCACTACTGAACCCACAGTCTTGAGTTAAGTTCAGTAAGTTAACTGACTTGTGTTTTAGCTGTGAATCTCAACATTAAAATAGTGTTGAATACAACTATAACCAGCAATCATGCTTTCTCCTTCCGTCCACCTTCACACTCCAGTGGTCGGAATGCTTTGACAATCTGCAAATTGATAGATGCTTTCTTGGACTGCTGTTATTTTCTGATGACGAAAAGTGCTTCCCTGGTGGAAAATAGAATTAAACAAACTACAAAAGCAATGTAAAGGCATAAAATTCAAATACTCTATGGAAATAATGCAGATCAATTCAATCTAACTTTTTTCTATAAATGTTATGAAATTTAAAACTGCTAAGGAAAAAGTAATTGGAACACTAAGAACTTAGACTGTGCATAATTTGATTGAACTCTTTTTAAAAAGCATTGAGTGAAAGTTCAAGAAATGAGTCATTTAAAATATGCATTAAAAACAATGCAAAAGAGTAAAATGGCATTAGGTCCAGCTGAGGTACAGAATTATTCAGAACATCCCGTGAAATCTTAGTCATCACTTTCAGATTAAATTTAGATTGGAAAAACACTTTAAGAACAAGCTATATTTAGAGATGTAGTAATATTCACAAGGCCTGGGAATTGAATAGGTTTATTTAGCATTTATGTTTTGGGGAGGTAAGAAGGTATTTTTATTACAAATAGAGTAAAACTTTCTAGTTTAGAAAACTAAACTTTTTTTTTTTTAATTAGTAAAATAAAAGAAAAAGTTTGCAGAATTGATATGCCCATTAGGTAACTTGAGAACTAGCTATGTATTGTCAATATACTTTATTACTTTAGCTAGAGGTTTCTGACATGTTAAAAGGTGAATATGAGATAACCATTACAATTAAGAAGATGTATTTTGATTCTAGAAGACAAGAAACATTTTACATATATCTCATAATCTACCTTTCAATTAATTCCTGGCACCCCTTTCATATTTATCTCGATTTTCAGTAACAAAATTCCCTTAAATATGCCATGTTCTGTCAAGCTTCTGCCTTTGATAATGGAGTAGTCTCACCTATGTGAAGTTTGATACCTCCTTGGAACTTGATAAAAAATGTCTTATAGTCTGACATGGGTCTGAACCTAAATGAATAAATCCTTGTGTCTGGGTCTTAGTATCATCAATATAGCCTTGCCTACAGAGGCTCAAACTCCATCTTTGAGAACTTGAAAGCTAAAATACCTGGGAGAATGCTATGCAGCAGTATGCATAATGATACATAATTCAGAATAGAATGATTAAAAAAATGTAAGCTTGGCAAGATATCAGACCTTATTTAAAGTCATCACAAAGAAACCACCATATTCATGATAATATTACGCCCATTAAATTTTGAGGCATCTCAGCTATACCAAGAAGAAAAGGGACTTGGAGTCTGAGTCACTGAAACATTTATTCATCTTAGTTTCTAGTTTGTACAAGAGAACATAAAATTACTTCCAATAATGTGTTTTACTTAACTCTATGTTAACTAGGAAAACAGGCTGATGAAAGAATCATTTCAAAGAAGTCAAGAAGCACAGATATATGCATACTAAAGAAAAGCCAAAATGATGTTCAAATAGACATAAAACTGATTTTCTCTATGCAGGTAAAAGTCAATTGAACATCAATCAGAAATAATGTATTTGCATGTCCATAGATGAGAACTATTTTTCATTGCCACAGGCTATCTGCATCATAAGGAAGTGTAAAATAGTCCACTGGTTTAGAAAAGATAGAATCACCTTTCAAGGGGTGTTGTGAACAATGCAGTTTTCTATTAAATATATTTAGTGTTTTTTTTTTATTTTAACTTCAGTGAAGTGAACACTGATTTTTTAAAAAAAAAATCATTACTTCTTTTTATAGTTAAGGCTGGACTCATTAGGTTTGGCTTCATTATTTATATAAGTGAAGCCAGATAAGTATTCCCAAATTTTCTTTCTTAAGTTTTTATAAGGAAATGGATTGGGTTTAAAAAGTCTCCATTATTTGCTAATGTAATACTAGGAAGTCATGTCCAAGAAAATCTCTTCATCAAGCTTTGACCCGATACCTATAAATTTAGGAGAATTCCTTTCTTTTCAAGGGTCCTAAAATACTCTATGTTTCCTTTCCCATTAGGAAGTGATCTCTATCACTTACAACACTGGAATACCTCCAGCCAGGCCACTTTTTTTTTTTTTTTCTGAGAGAGATTTATAAGTATTGGCTCCATATAGCAGACTTAAGATTCTTAAAGTAGCTTGTAATAACTGATTAAATAGTCACCATTCTGAAATATGTTCTTACAGATAAGACCTTGGTTGTATTATACTTTTGTCATTATATTTTGATGAAAAGAGGGCAGATTTAATGAATCTATAGGGGTGGCTCATCCCTGGTGGCTTAGATGGTAAAGAATCTGCCTACAATGCAGGAGGCCTCAGTTCAATGCCTGGTTAGGAGGATCCCTTGGAGAAGGGCATGGTGACTCACTCCAATGTTCTTGCCTGGAGAATCCCATGATCAGCGGAGCCTGATGGGCTGCAGTCCATAGATTTACAAAGAGTGGGACATGACTATAGCCACTTAGCACACACCCATCATGCAAGTAAATATGTTGCCATGGAAACTAAAGAAATTCAAGATTGTTTCTGTTCTGGGAAAGAGAAGGTCAGTTAGAATAAGATGTCGTTTAAAAATTTTTGTTTCAAAGAAGTTCAGTTCAGTTCAGCCACTCAGTCATGTCTGACTCTTTGCGACCCCAAGAACTACAGCATGCCAGGCCTCCCTGTCCATCAGCAACTCCCGGAGTCCACCCAAACCCATGTCAATCAAGTCAGTGATGCCATCCAACCATCTCATCCTCTGTTGTCCCCTTCTCCTTCTGCCCTCAATCTTCCCCAGAATGAGACTCACATATATAGGAAACAAATTAGCAGTTATTATCATGAGAAGTAGGGGTTCTCAGGTAGTGCTAGTGGTAAAGAAACCACCCGCCAATAAATGAGATGCAAGAGACCTAAGGGCTTCCCTGTGGCTCAGATGGTAAAGCATCTGCCTGCAATGCGGGAGACCCAGGTTCGATCCCTGGGTCAGGAAGATCCCCTGGAAAAGGAAACGGCAACCCACTCCAGTACTCTTGCCTGAAAAACTCCATGGGCTGTCTCCTGAGGAGCCTGGTAGGCAATAGTCCATGGAGTCGCAGAGTCGGACACGACTGAGCGACTTCACTTTCACTTAAGAGACCTAGGTTTGATCTCTGGGTCAGGAGGATCCCCTGGAGGAGGACATGGCAACCCACTCCAGTATTCTTCTCTGGAGAATCCCATGGACGGAGGAGCCTAGTGGGCTACAGTCCATGGAGTCACAAAGAGTTGGACACAACTGAAGAAACTTAGCATGCATGCATAAGATGAGATAAAGCAGGTTCATGACAAATAGATGGGGACACAATGGAAACAGTGAGAAACTTTATTTTTTTTGGACTCCAAAATCACTGCAGATGGTGACTGCAGCCACGAAATTAAAAGATGCTTGCTCCTTGGAAGGAAAGTTATGACCAACCTAGACAGCATATTAAAAAGCAGAGACATTACTTTGTCAACAAAGGTCCATCTAGTCAAGGCGATGGTTTTTCCACTGGTCATGTATGGATGTGAGAGTTGGAGTTTAAAGAAAGCTGAGCACATAAGAATTGATGCTTTTGAACTGTGGTGTTGGAGAACACTCTTGAGAGTCCCTTGGACTGCAAGGGGATCCAACCAGTCCATCTTAAAGGAAAAGAGTCCTGAGTGTTCATTGGAAGGACTGATGCTGAAACTCCAATACTTTGGCCACCTGATGCGAAGAACGGACTCGATGGAAAAGACCCTGATGCTGGGAAAGATTGAAGGCAGGAGGAGAAGGGGAGGACAGAGAATGAGATGGTTGGATGGCATCACCGACTCAATGAACATCAGTCTGAGTTTGTATTGGAACAATACGGTGTAGATTAGTATGGCCCCTGCACAAGGAAGACACACAAATTATGAAACGATCCATATTTTACCGAATTGCATTGTTGTATGACAGAAACTAACACGACATTGTAAAGCAATCATCCTCCAATTAAAAAGTAAAGATTAAAAAAATGAGGATAAGGTGAATATAAAGAACAAAAAATTACAGTGGCAAAACAGAATATGGCAGATGACTCATAAAAAGGATATTCCTTCATATTGAAAAAGTAATAAAAAATAAATTGCCCATTAAAATTGGTTGAACTTTGCTAAGATTTTAACATACTTCAGAGCCTTTTAGACTCAGATATTGTTAACCAGTAAATAAATGTCAACTTTTGTCCTTTATTATGCTCATTCAAATTCAGTAACAAACTGAAAACTTACTTGGCAAAAAACATCACAATATTGCAAGGTAATTATTCTCCAATTAAATAAATTACTTTAAAAAGTATGTTTCAGATGTCTGTGAGGTTCACTAATTTCATAATAGCAAATAAGTTCATAATACCAAAGATTACTAATATATAATTATACTATAATTAATATATTGTTAATATATGTTATGATCAAAAATACAATATATACTGTTAACATGTCATTAATATAACAATATAACATATATATATATTCATTGTTATTAATAGTATACTCAAATGAGTGATCAATCAATTTTTTTAGATTTTCGATTTCAGTTTCAACATGGTAAATAATGAATGTTTTCCCCACAAAGACAGAGATTTGTGGGAGCTGTCAAAGAGTTTTAACAATGTACAGCACCTCAGGACAAAATGCAAACACACACACACACACTGACTTCTCTTTTCCTTTAAAACCATGAAACATACATCCATGATTCTCCGCATATATCACTGAGAGTGAAAGTGTTACTGGCTCGGTCGTGTCTGACTCTTCGTGACCCCATGCACTGCAGCCCGCTGGGCTCCTCTGTCCGTGGGATTCTCCAGGCCAGAATACTGCAGTGGGATGCCCTGCCATCCTCCAGGGGATCTTCCTGACCCAGGGAGTGAAGGCAGGTCTCCTGCATTGCAGGCAGATTCTTTACCAGCTGAGCGAGCCGTCAGGGAACTGATGCAATGTGCTGTATATAGTGAGACATCTCTTCCTGGTTTCTCCGGCCTTTACTGCTGAAGCCCCATAAGCCAGGACAGCTCTCAGACTCAGGCCCGCGCAGAGGAGAGGGGGAACCGAGAACCTCCGGTCGTTACACCAGCACGTCAGCAGACTTGCAGAGCGCGTAATACAGCTAAAATCAGAGGCAAAACGGACTCTGTGATCACTTTGATTCACCACGAGGAGTCAAGAAATGCCATGCCTAGTCTGCAGTGCGTCAGTGCATTAATTTCACCCGTCTTTCGTAGGTGAATGCTTTCAGTACCTTGGTAGAAGGCTTCTAAAACAAGCTTAAAAATCTGTATTTTTCCAGTCTTGTTGGGATATAGTTGATATATATAATATTGTATAAGTTTAAGATGTACAACATAATGATGTAATATATATGTGTATGGCTAAATGATTACTATAATAAGTTTAGTTAATAGCCATTATCTCACATTTAAAACTATGATTTTCATACAGATTAAAAAAAAGACCTCCTGTAAAAGATTTAACTAACTTCATATTAATGAAGAAGCAACATATGTTACAATTAAAGCTAGAATATTTTATTGTTTGAATTTGCTATGTACAAAAATATCTTGGGTAATGTATTATGCTATGTTTATATTTTATAGCTAATTGTATTTATAGATAAATGTTTCTCCATTCTTCTAATTGAAATTTAATTCAATCTTTTAATTGAAAAATTAAAAATCCAAAAGCAGGTTGGATTTTTTAATGCATTTTTGTATTTAGGCAGTTTTATTTATGTTCCATATTCTATTATTAGCACTAATTCTAGTATTCATGCTAGTGAGCACTTTGAAGTTGACCTTAAATGTATTAACCTCTTTAACTTAAAAAAACATTTAGCTCCATTCCATCATAGGTACTTTTCAGTATGACCCAAACCGGGCCCTGGCTCTTGCTCAGAACTACTGTATTAACAAGACTTTGCATGTTAGCTTTCTCACACTGAGCTTAATCCTTCTATTATATAATCGTTGTTGTTCAGCCGCTCAGTCGTGTCCAATTCCTTGTGACCCCATGGACTGCAGCACACCAGGCCTCCCTGTCCATCACCAACTCCCAGAGTCCACTCAGACTCATGTCCACTGAGTCAGTGATGCCATCCAGCCATCTCATCCGCTGTCATCCCCTTCTCCTCTTGCTTTCAATCTTTCCCAGCATCAGGGTCTTTCCTAATGAGTCAGTTCTCGTCAGGTGGCCAAAGTATTAGAGCTTCAGCTTCAGCATCAGTCCTTCCAATGAATATTCAAGGTTGATTTCCTTTAGAATTGACTGCTATGTTCCACTATATAGAAAGATTCAAACTGATAGAATGAATTATTTTACATATTTCCAAATTTACTCAATTAACTGTGATATACTGCATAGGAACTTCATGTATATATATATATTTGTCTGTATGGGCTAAAGTCAAACATAAAAGCTGATTTTTTTTTTTGCTTTTACTATCATAACAGTAATTTAGGTCTTTTCAGTACTACCACTCTAACAGTCAGAGAAATCACAGAGAGACAGACTATGTGGAAAGATACTGAGGAGAAAAGAAGACTTTTGTATAGTACTCACATTTAACTTCACTTAATTCAATTTTACATGAACACAAAAGCCTGGAGAACTGCCAAAGAGTTTATTAATATTAATGGAGTCATTTACTGTCTCAGTTCCTAGAAAGCATATTACAGAATCTGCTACACCTTTTCTAATGTCTATAATTATCTACTTGCTATTTCGCTGAAGTATCACCTTCTTTAAGTCAGTAAATTCAAAACAATTTGGAAACATGGAGATATTATTAATTTAAATACACATTTGTTAACACAAGTTTTTACATGAAAGCATTTTATTAAAAATATTTAATTACTTTCTCTTTTTTTTTTTAGAGCTTCCATTTTACTTTATTTTACTTTCCAGTACTCTACTGGTTTTGGCATACATTGACATGAATCTGCCACGGGTGTACACTAAAAGGCATACTTAGGTCATTTTGCTCACGAAAAGGGTCCGTCACATAAATAAATCTGCAGTCAGTTCATTATGTCATTCAGTTATTGTTGTTTTGTCACTAAGCCATTTCTGACTCTTTTTGAGACCCCATGGACGGTAGCCGCCAGGCTCCTCTGTCCATGGGATTCTCCAGGCAAGAATACTGGAATGGGTTGCCATTTCTTTCTCCAGGGGATCTTCCCTACCCAGGGATCCAACTTCCATCTCCCATACCGGCAGGCAGATTCTTCACCACTCTAACACCTGTGGTTGTTGCTGTTCACTCACTCCGTCGTGTCTGAGTCTTTGCGACCCCATAGACTGCAGCATGCCAGACTTCCCTGCCCATCACCTTCTCCCAGAACCTACTCAAACATGTGTCCATTGAGTCAGTGATGTCATCAAACCATGGTGTCCCCAGACATCCTCTTTTCCTCCGGCTTTCAATCTTTCTCCGCATCAGGAACTTTTCCAATGAGTTGACTCTTCCCATCAGGTGGTCAAAGTATTGGAGTTTCAGCTTCGACATCAGTCCTTCCAATGAATATTCAGGGTTGATTTCCTTTAGAATTGACTGAATGGGTCTCTTTGCAGTCCAAGGGACTCTCAAGAGTCTTCTCCAACACCACAGTTAGAAAGCATCAGTTCTTTGGTGCTCAGCCTTCTTTATGGTCCAACTCACACATCCATACATGACCACTGGAAAAACCATAGCTGTGACGATAGGGGCCTTTGTTGACAAAGTGATGTCTCTGTTTTTTTAATACACTGTCTAAGTTGATCACAGCTTTTCTTCTAAGGAGAAAGCATTTTTTAATTTCATAGTTGCAGTCACTGTCTATAGTGATTTTGGGGCCCAAGAAAATAAAGTCTGTCACTTTTTCCATTATTTCCCCATCTATTGACAAGAAGTGATGGGAGAAGACTCTTGAGAGTCCCTTGCACTGCAAGGAGACCCAACCAGTCCATTCTAAAGGAGATCAGTCCTGGGTGTTCTTTGGAAGGAATGATGGTAAAGCTGAAACTCCAGTTCTTAGGCCACCTCATGCAAAGAGTTGACTCATTGGTAAAGACCTGATGCTGGGAGGGACTGGGGGCAGAAGGAGAAGGGGACAACAGAAGATGAGATAGCTGGATGGCATCACTGACTCGATGGACATGAGTTTGATTGAACTCTGGGAGTTGGTGATGAACAGGGAGGCCTGACGTGCTGTGATTCATGGGGTTGCAAAGAGTTGGACTCAACTGAACAACTGAACTGAACTGATGGTACTGGATGCCATGATCTTAGTTTTCTGAATGTTGACTTTTAAGCCAGTTTCTTCACTCTCCTCTTTCACTTTCATCAAGAGGCTCTTTAGTTCCTCTTCACTGTCTGCCATAAGGGTGGTGTCATCTGCATATCTGAAGTTGATGATATTTCTCCTGGCAAACTGGATTTCCACTTGTGCTTCCTCCAGCCCAGCGTTTCTCATGATGTACTCTGCATAGAAGTTAAATAAGCAGGGTGACAGCACACAGCCTTGACATACTCCTTTTCCAACGGAACCAATCCACCGTTTCATGCCAGTTCTAACCGTTGCTTCTAGACCTGCACACAGTTTTTGACGGAGGCAGGTAAGAAGGTCTGGTATTTCTATCTCTTTAAGAATTTTTCACAGTTTGTTGTGTCCCACACAATCAAAGACTTTAGCATAGTCGTTGAAGCAGAAGTAGATGTTTTTCTGGAATTCTATTGCTTTTTCTATGATCCACTGGCTGTTGTCAATTTGATGTCTGTTCCCTCTGCCTTTTCTAAAACCAGCTTGAACATCTGGAAGTTGTTGATTCAAGTACTGTTGAAGGCTGGCTTGGAGAATTTTGAGCATTACCTTGCTAGCGTGTAAAATGAATGCAATTATGTGGTAGTTTCAACATTCTTTGACAGTGCCCTTCTTTGGGATTGGAAAGAAAACTGACTTTTTCCTGTCCTGTGACCATTACTAAGTTTTCCAGATTTGCTGGCATTTTGAGTGCAGCACTTTCACAGCATCAACTTTTAGGATTCGAAATAGCTGGAATTCTATCACCTCTGCTAACTTTGCTTGTAGCGATGCTTCCTAAGGCCCACTTGACTTCACACTCCAGGATCTGGCTGTTTGTCAGAGATTGTGCCAACTGGGAAGCCTGTTATCAGTTCAGTTCAGTTCAGTCGCTAAGTCGTGTCTGACTCTTTGAGACCCCGTGAATCGCAGCATGCCAGGCCTCCCTGTTCATCACCATCTCCGAGAGTTCACTCAGATTCACGTCGATTGAGTCTGTGATGCCATCCAGCCATCTCATCCTCGGTCGTCCCCTTCTCCTCCTGCCCCCAATCCCTCCCAGCATCACAGTCTTTTCCAATGAGTCAACTCTTCGCATGAGGTGGCCAAAGTACTGGAGTTTCAGCTTCAGCATCATTCCTTCCAAAGAAATCCCAGGGCTGATCTCCTTCAGAATGGACTGGTTGGATCTCCTTGCAGTCCAAGGGACTCTCAAGAGTCTTCTCCAACACCACAGTTAGAAAGCATCAGTTCTTTGGTGCTCAGCCTTCTTTATGGTCCAACTCGCACATCCATGCATGCATGACCACTGGAAAAACCATAGCTGTGACGATAGGGGCCTTTGTTGACAAAGTGATGTCTCTGTTTTTTTAATACACTGTCTAAGTTGGTCACAGCTTTTCTTCTAAGGAGAAAGCATTTTTTAATTTCATAGTTGCAGTCACTGTCCATAGTGATTTTGGGGCCCAAGAAAATAAAGTCTGTCACTTTTTCCATTATTTCCCCATCTATTGACAAGAAGTGATGGGAGAAGACTCTTGAGAGTCCCTTGCACTGCAAGCAGACCCAACCAGTCCATTCTAAAGGAGATCAGTCCTGGGTGTTCTTTCGAAGGAATGATGGTAAAGCTGAAACTCCAGTTCTTAGGCCACCTCATGCAAAGAGTTGACTCATTAGTAAAGACCTGATGCTGGGAGGAACTGGGGGCAGAAGGAGAAGGGGACAACAGAAGATGAGATAGCTGGATGGCATCACGGACTCAATGGACATGAGTTTGATTGAACTCTGGGAGTCGGTGATGAACAGGGAGGCCTGACGTGCTGCGATTCATGGGGTTGCAAAGAGTTGGACTCGACTGAACAACTGAACTGAACTGATGAGACTGGATGCCATGATCTTAGTTTTCTGAATGTTGACTTTTAAGCCAGTTTCTTCACTCTCCTCTTTCACTTTCATCAAGAGGCTCTTTAGTTCCTCTTCACTTTCTGCCATAAGGGTGGTGTCATCTGCATATCTGAGGTTATTGATATTTCTTCACCTTTAGAACAGTGCAATTCAGCTCTTTCACTTCTAAGCAGGAACAAACTGGCCCCATATATCTTCTTGCCTTAATTTCTCTCCCCTCCTCTTCCCAGGCCCTTGAGAGAGACTTACTCCATAGTATATATAGTTTAAACCAAATGGGAACTTGCACCTATGTTTTCTAAGCCAGGGATGGTTAGATGCTGGATGCAATTAACCATGGGAATGAAACAAAGCTCTTTATACTCTCCTAGAAGAGATGAGGTGGTCAATAGGTGTATTTCCAAATGAATTTTATTAAAATATTTATCCACTTGGACCAATGGGTGAAAAAAAGGAGGTAAAAAGTTGGGAGAACAGATATAAAGATTTTTTTCACTGAAAGGAATGAAATATTTATGTCCTTATTAAGTACTGGAAAAAAGCAGCTATAAGGCCTATATGTCCTATTATTACTTCCTGTCAAAAGAAATTTGAAGATATTTTTTCAGCTCTTCTATGAACCCTGAAGAAATCACTACAATAAAAACAAGCTTCATATTTGTTAATTCTAATTTGTTTTCTCTCCAGGCTAATAGGCTTTCTAAAGCTTTTGTTCCCTTAATTATGGTACAATATGACTTGTCCTGTGTATGGCCGAGTTACTATGGTTACCCTGAGGCCATGACTCATGACCTTTAAATATTATTGTCAGGCAGCCAAAGCTGCCTTTTAAACCAGTAGTTTCGTTTCAGGCATTACTAAAAGAAATTATCTTCAAACAGTACTTTTTCTTGTATATCTGTGTTACATCTGAATATGCACATGTATTGGACTCAATTTATTTTTTTTTGGGGGGGGG
>SJYX01020210.1:191937-213308 GCA_006410675.1 Oreotragus oreotragus
ACCCCAATGTTCATTGCAGCACTGTTTATAATAGCCAGGACATGGAAACAACCTAGATGTCCATCAGCGGATGAATGGATAAGAAAGCTGTGGTATATATACACAATGGAGTATTACTCAGCCATTAAAAAGAATACATTTGAATCAGTTCTAATAAGATGGATGAAACTGGAACCAATTATACAGAGTGAAGTAAGCCAGAAAGAAAAACACCAATACAGTATACTAACACATATATATGGAATTTAGAAAGATGGTAATGAGGACCCTGTATGCAAGACAGCAAAAGAGATACAGATGTGTAGAGCGGACTTATGGACTCTGAGGGAGAAGGAGAGGGAGAGGGAGAGGGAGGGATGATTTGGGAGAATAGCATTGAAATATGTATACTATCATGTAAGAAATGAATTGCCAGTCTATGTTCAATGCAGGATGCAGGATGCTTGGGGCTGGTGTATGGGGATGATCTGGAGGGAAGATGTGGGGTGAGAGGTGGGAGGGGGGTTCATGTTTGGGAGTTCGTGTAAAAAAATAAATAAATACAAAAAAAATAAAATAAAATAAAATAAAAATAAAGAAAAGAATGAAGATTTATTTATTTTAGCTCAGTTTTGTCGGGGAAGGCAATGGCACCCCACCCCAGTACTCTTGCCTGGAAAATCCAATGGATGGAGGAGCCTGGTGGGCTGCAGTCCATGGGGTCGCTAACAGTCAGATATGACTGAGCAACTTCACTTTAACTTTTCACTTTCATGCATTGGAGAAGGAAATGGCAACCCACTCCAGTGTTCTTGCCTGGAGAATCCCAGGGATGGAGCCCTGTGGGCTGCCGTCTATGGGGTCGCACAGAGTCGGACATGACTGAAGCAACTTAGCAGCAGCAGCAGCAGCAGCAGCAGCTCAGTTTTGTAATTTCAGTGTTTTTAAGATTAAAATATAAACGTTCTCTTGTGAGCAGAATTGCCTTTACCCCCAAATATATGGGATTTACTCACCAGTTTATCAGTTCTGTCCACGCATCATCATCTATTTCAACTATGTAGATGTTTCTACAAAAGTTATCATCCAGTTTCCTAAAATCACAGTGAGTGGCAACATTCATTATGTAAAAGTTTAACTTAGAATAATTTTTTGTACCACCCAGTTGAATTTTAGTTTAATTTGTTTAACACTGGTAAAATTGCATTTAAACATAGATTATTTTATCAAAGAATAGTTTACAGTAGAGCTAAGCTGAAAACAGATAAACCACGAAAGAAGAAATTACCCCACTAAAGTAGTTCTCAAAATCCAGATTATCTAGAAATAGCACTAATTAAGTTTGATTTGCACTCAAAAATTAGTCTATTTAGGAAAAAAATTGTTAAATATGTACCATGTGAACAAAGAAGAAAATGTCACATCACTGAGAAATGAAGGGAGAAAGCAGCCTAAATCAAACTCTATCCTGATTTTTGTTTAAGGCATTAGGTTAAGAAATATATTAATGTCTAATAAGAAATTTAATAGGAAATATTAAAATAATGAAAATCAACATTTCCTAACAGTGTACATTTTAATTTGGGTGTTTCTATTTTACTTGTGTGGGCCTTAATGCCTCAGATGGTAAAGAATCTGTGTGCAATGGAGGAGACCCAGGCTTGATTCCTGGGCAGGGAACATGCCCTGGAGAGGGGAAAGGCAGCCCACTCTAGTAACCTTGACTGGAGAATTCCATGGACAGAGGAGCCTGGTTGCCGACAGTCTGTGAGGTCACAAAGAGTTTGGCATGACTGAGTGACTAACACACACATTTGACTTTAAAATTTTTTTTTAAATTATTTTAGTGCACATAACACTTTTATATCTTGTTTCAACTTTATGTCAGTCTGGTACACAGGTAAGGAAGATAATACCTCCATTTCACAAATGAGTGACTTAAAATACTTAGATACTAATTGGTTATAGCTAATTAAGAGCTAAAAATAAAATTGCTTTCAGAGGTGAGATTGGAGTGTGTGCTTCTGAGTGCTGAGCCTTCAGATCTTGCCAGCAAATCATTTTCTCTTTGATGATAAATCATTCTATTTTTAATCTTTTCTTTAAAATAATTTTAGACCTACATAAAAATTAAAGTTATAGCACAAAAACCTGGTATATATATTTATGTATTTACTTGTAAGATGCATTTTGTTTTTAGACCAGTTTCAGGTAACAGAAAAGTTGGTAAGAGAGTAGAACCTCATATGTCTGGCGGCTAATTTCCTTCAGCATTACCAACTTATATTATTATGATACACTGTTACAGTTCATGAATTAATATTCACACATTGTTAATAAGCAGAGCCTGTCCTTAATTCAAAGGATTTAGATTTTTACCTAGTATGCTTTTTCCAGGATTCCATCCATGAAAATATGTAATATCTAGTTGTCTTGTCTCCTTAGGCTCCTCGTGGCTGTGACAAATAACCATTCTTTGCTTTTGATGATCCTGACAAATTTGAGGATTAATGGTCAGGTTATTTTGTAGAATGTCTCTCTATTGGGATTTATCTGATATTTTTCTCACTATTAACCTGGAGCAACATGTTTTGAGGAAGACCGAAGAGGTAACGTGTCATTTTCATCATATAATATCAAGGGCACAACAGCTGATGTTAAACTTATCACCTGGATGAGGTAGAACTTGTTAGATTTCTCAAAATAAGGATGCTCTTTTTTCACCCTCTTTCTATATTTCATTCTTTGAAAGGAATCCACTAGGCACAATCCACACTTAGGAATTGGGGATCTATCCTTTATAGATTTTTTGGGAGCACAGGACATTTATCTCTTCATCCAAATAATTTATTTCTTATTTATTTATATCAGTGTCGATTTATGGATCTTCCCTTTAAAATTTGGGTTTAATCCAGTACAATTTATTGTTCAAGGTGTTTCAGCTTTCATCACTGAAAGCCTTTGTCATTGACTCCATTTGTGGTATGTCAAGAAATTCTTGATATATTCACCAGTAGCTGCTGTTACTGGAGAAGGAAATGGCAGCCCACTCCGGTGTTCTTGCCTGGAGTATTCCGTCGACAGAGGAGCCTGGTAGGCTGCCACTTATGGGGTCACACAGAGATGGACAGGACTGAAGCAACTTAGCAGCAACAATAGCAGCAGGTGCTGTTATTATTGCATTTAGTTTTTTTTTTAAGCACATCCTTATTTTCTGGCACTAGAGATGGTTAAGACTCATTTTACATACTTGTCTGCCAAAGTTCTAAAGTCAGAACAAATTCCATAAATGTTCATACTTTGTAACTGTATGATACTCTTTCATTCTGTCTGTTCTTTCTCTCTGTTTGTCTAGAATGTCTTTAATAATCTGCCCCAACAGCTTTTACAATTTATTTCTTAATGTATTTTATAATAATCCTCAAAATGAGTATTAACATTGTATTTGAATTGGAAAATATCACCAGCTAGAATACAGGTCCCATTTATAACTATAATTTTTTCACTATATATATATGTATATCTTGATTCAGGATTGAACTGGGGACCTCTCATTGCATTGATGTCCTCGCTTTTTTTTAGTAAACTTAAATCTGGAGTAGTTTTGCTCCCCGTTTTTTGGTTTTCTTTTATCATGTTGCCATTTGAATTATAAGGGCTTTTATTTTATGGAATGTCTCCCAGTTTGGGTTAGTCTGACATCTTCTCATGATAAAATTATAGTTAACAATTTTGACAAGAATAGTACAGAAGTGGTACATTATGTTGGGAACCACAGATTTTGTTGTTGTTGTTTCTTTATGGTGATATTAATTTCAATTATCTTCTATTACATTTATGAAATGACAATTTACTATTTTTCTGTAGTTAAAAAGTGTCATGTAGGAAGATAATTAAAGAGTATGTATGTTATTTTTAACTAAATCCTCATTTATTAGTTTCAGCATTTATTGATGATTTTTGAGCTTTTCTATGTTGATTATCAAATGGTCATTTTCTAATATCATTCTTTCAGCATTGAATTTTATTATAATGAACAATTTTCTTCCTCTTCTATGTTTTATTTATATGATTATATGAGTATAAACTCATGGATTGATAAAATGGTTCTAATACTTTATTGTAATTACTTGCTTTAAAGCTCAGTTTGCCCCTGGTTTAACAAGTATCTTATCCAAGATACCATTTATAGCACTTAGTATTTCCAGTTAATTTTTATATAATAATATCTCAAGTAATGATTTTTAAGAAGTTTGAGGTACAAAATCCTGACCAAAGTTTAAATCTTTCAGTTCAGTTCAGTTCAGTTCAGTCGCTCAGTCGTGTCCGACTCTTGGCGACCCCAGGAATCACAGCACGCCAGGCCTCCCTGTCCATCACCATCTCCCAGAGTTCACTCAAACTCACGTCGATCGAGTCAGTGATGCGATCCATCCATCTCATCCTCTGTCGTCCCCTTCTCCTCCTGCCCCCAATCCCTCCCAGCATCAGAGTCTTTTCCAATGAGTCAACTCTTTGCATGAGGTGGCCAAAGTACTGGAGTTTCAGCTTTAGCATCATTCCTTCTAAAGAAATCCCAGGGCTGATCTCCTTCAGAATGGACTGGTTGGATCTCCTTGCAGTCCAAGGGCTGTCTCTTATACACATCTANTTTCCAATGAGTCAACTCTTTGTATGAGGTGACCAAAGTACTGGAGTTTCAGCTTTAGCATCATTCCTTCTAAAGAAATCCCAGGGCTGATCTCCTTCAGAATGGACTGGTTGGATCTCCTTGCAGTCCAAGGGACTCTCAAGAGTCTTCTCCAACACCACAGTTCAAAAGCATCAATTCTATAATTTGTATCATGATATTTCAAAATTACAATTTAGTTTATGAAAATGTATTTATTGCATATCACATTGTTAAGGAAAGAAATAATTTATAAATTATCAGTCAATATCTAAAAATTATAACACATTCTTTAATTTAAAAATTGTTAAGGCCTCTCTTGTACTCATATTTGTAGTGTGGTAACAGTTGTTTTCTAAAAAGCTTCTATTCTGAGTTTTAAAAAAGTCATTTTCCAAGATATTCAGAATATATTTAGAAGACAGCGAAATAAAGTATTATATGTAAATATTATTTGCAGAACACCCCACGTTATAGACTGAATATCTATGACCCCACCCCTCCAAAACTCAGATGCTAAAATCCTAACTCCCAGTGTGATATTAGGAGATGATGTCTTTGGGTAGTGATTAGGTCATGCAAGTAGAGTCCTCATGAATGTGATTAGTGCTCTTATAAGAGACCCCAGAGAGCTCTCTTGCCCCTTCCATCATGTAGATTGTACATAAAGATAGTTATCTATGAACCAGGAGGAAGGCTTCACCAGTCACTGAATCTGCCAGTGCCTTGATCTTGGATTTCCAGCTCTGGAGTGGTGAGAAATAAATTTTTATTGTTTGTAAGCTATCTAGTCCATAGTATTTTGTTATAACAGCCTGAATGAGCTAAGACATCACACTTTTGAGTAAAAAATATATTGACCTTTGTCCCAAATGTACATTAATGAGAGAAAGTCGCATACATAGAGAGATTTTTTGAATTTACCTATTACTTCAAAAAATTCAAGGATGTTATTCCTCTTTAGTCCTGGGTGTTCTTTGGAATGCTAAAGCTGAAACTCTAATAATTTGGCCACCTCATGTAAAGAGTTGACTCATTGGAAAAGACTCTGATGCTGGGAGGGATTGGGGGCAGGAGGAGAAGGGGACAACAGAGGATGAGACGGCTGGATGGCATCACTGACTCGATAGACAGGAGTCTGAGTGAACTCTGGGAGTTGCTGATGGACAGGGAGGCCTGGTGTGCTGCATTTCATGGGGTCACAAAGAGTCGGATATGACTGAGTGACTGAACTGAACTAAATTGAACTGAATATCTATCTGGATAATTCTAATACAAGGGAACTCACCACTAAAGAAAACACATTGTTGGTTNTGGTCCAACTCTCACATCCATACATGACCACAGGAAAAACCATAGCCTTGACTAGATGGACCTTAGTCGGCAAAGTAATGTCTCTGCTTTTGAATATACTATCCAGGTTGGTCATAACTTTTCTTCCTTTCCTATCAATAAATTATTAAATGTTTAAACTGTGTTAAATGAACAATGAAACAAAAATAGAATGTTAAACAAAATTTAAGCATAATTTCTAGAAAATCCTTATGTCATTTCAGTCAACCTAGGTAAACAAACAAGGAATAATTTTCTTTAGCTTTCTTTTCCACAAAAAACAATCTTAGAAAGATAGGCTGAGACAATTAAGTTTGATTTCTAACCTGAGGCTACATTTTACCATGAAAACTTCAAATGAGGTGTTATGAATTTCTTCAACCTATATTTATCAAGCTCAAATTTCTCTAGACTTCATTTGGAGCAGACTTTACATAGTAATAACTACTGAACTTAGTGGATATTTGTAATTTCTGAAGGTAATCATCTTCCCTGTTTAGTGCCTTCATGCTGTGCTCAGTAAATTAAGAACAATAGATGATGATGGCTAATTAATTCAGTGTAGAAAATCTGAGTAGAAGTTTTTTCTTACTTTTTTTTTGTTTAAAATGATGTATAATTAAGATTTTAAGAAAAAAATTAAATATGGAAACATTTTATTGCAAAAAAAAGTGTGTCATTGTTTATAACTTTTATAATATTATGTTCAGAGTCCTGGTTGAGTACTTTAACAAAACTAAAATAACAAAAGTTGACTCCTCCCTTCTAAGTTTTCATTATATGCAGATAGCATGATGCTCTATATGGAAAACCCTAGAGACTCCACACAAAGCTACTAGGACTGATACATTCAGCAAGATGGTAATATACAATACTGACATACAAAAATCTGTTGCAGTTTTTTATTTTACAGTAATAATGAAATATCAGAAAGAAACATTTTTTTAAAAATCCTTTTAAAATTGCATTAAAAATACCTAGGAATAAACAGAACCAAAGAGGTGAAAGAATTATGCACTGAGACATATAAAACATTGATAAAGAAAATTAAAAATAATTCAAAGAAATTGAAGAATATTACATGCTTTTGGATTGGAAGAATTAATACTGCTATAAGGGTCATACTATCCAAGTGAAGTGAAATTGCTCAGTCGTGTCCGACTCTTTGTGACTCCATGGACTGCAGCTTATCAGGCTCCTCCGTCCATGGGATATTCCAGGCAAGAGTGCAATCCAAAGCACTGTCCAAAGCAATCTAAAAATTTAATGTGGCCCCTATCAAATTAACCATGATATTTTTTTCAAAGGACTAGAACAAATCATCCTAAAATTTATATGGGATCACAAAAGACTCAGAGCTGCCAAAGCAATGCTCAGGAAAAAAAAAAAAAAGCTGGAGGCATAACCTTCCCAAAATTCAGACAGTTACTACAAAGTGTGCATGCATACTAAGTCGCTTTGGTCGTGTCTGACTCTTTGTAACCCTTGGCCGGTAGCCTGAGAGGCTCCTCTGGCCATGGGATTCTCCAGGCAACAATACTGGAGTGGATTGCCAGGCCCTCCTCCAGGGGGTCTTCCTGATTCAGGGATTGAACCGTCCATGGTTCTTATGTTTTCGGCAGGGGCAGGCAAATTCTTTACCACTAATGCCACAGTAATCAAAACATCATAGTGTTGACACAAAAACAGACATATAGATCAATGGACTAGAACTGAGACTCCAGGAATAATCCCACACACCTACAGTCAATTAGTCTTCAACAAAGGAGGTAAGCATGTACAGTGAGGAAAAGTCTCTACAACAAGTGATGTTGGGAAGTTGGATAGCCACATGCAAATCATTGAAGCTAGAACACACACTACACAAAAATAAATTCAAACTGGCTTAAAGACTTACATATAAGACATAACGCCGTGAAACTGTCTGACATAAATTATAGCAATGTTCTCTTAGGTCAGTCTCCCAAAGCAAAAGAAATAAAAGTGAAAATAATAATGGGGCCCAATCAAACTGATAAGATTTTGCATTGCAAAGGGATCCATAAAAAAATTTAAAAAGACAGCCCACAGAATAGGAGAAAATATTCATAAACAATACAATCAAGAAGGGTTTAATTTAGAAAATATGCAAACAGCATATGCAACTCAACATCAGAAAAAACAAAAAGAATCCAGTCAAAAAATAGGCAGAAGACCTCCATGACATTTCTCTAAAGAAGACATACAGATGACCAAAAGCATAAGAAAAGATGCTCAGCATCTTAAATATTGCAGAAATGCAAATCAAAACTACAAAGGGGTTTTACCTTATATCAATCAGAACAACCCCCTTCAAAAAGTCTACAAATGATAGTATTGGAGCAGATGTGGAGGGAAGGGAACCCTCTTACTCTCCTGGTGGGGATGTCAATTGGTACAGCTACTGTGGAAGTGAAGTGAAGTGATGTGATGTGAAGTCTCTTAGTCGTGTCCGACTCTTTGCGACCCCATGGACTGTAGCCTACCAGGCTCCTCAGTCCATGGGATTTTCCAAAAAAGAATCCAGTCAAAAAATAGGCAGAAGACCTCCATGACATTTCTCTAAAGAAGACATACAGATGACCAAAAGCATAAGAAAAGATGCTCAGCATCTTAAATATTGCAGAAATGCAAATCAAAACTACAAAGGGGTTTTACCTTATATCAATCAGAACAACCCCCTTCAAAAAGTCTACAAATGATAGTATTGGAGCAGATGTGGAGGAAAGGGAACCCTCTTACTCTCCTGGTGGGGATGTCAATTGGTACAGCTACTGTGGAAGTGAAGTGAAGTGATGTGATGTGAAGTCTCTTAGTCGTGTCCGACTCTTTGCGACCCCATGGACTGTAGCCTACCAGGCTCCTCAGTCCATGGGATTTTCCAGGCAAGAGTCCTGGAGAGGGTTGCCATTTCCTTCTCCAGGGGATCTTCCCAATCCAGGGATTGAACCCGGATCTCCCGCATTGTAGGCAGATACTTTACCATCTGAGCTACCAGGGAAGCCCACAGCTACTGTGGAGAACAGTATAGAAGCTCCTATATCTATATCTATATCTATATCTAACATAAGGTCCAGAAATTCCATTCCCAGCATGTATCTGGAAAAGACAAACACTCCAATTCATATATACATCCCAGTGTTCACAGCTGCACTATTTACAGTAGCCATGACATGGAAGCAACTTAAATGTCCATCAACAAAGGAATGAATTAGGAAGATGTGTTGTATATAAAATGGAAGTTTACTTATTAATAAAAATGAATTAAACAATGCCATTTGCAACAACATGTCTGGACCTAGAGATTGTCATACTGAGCGAAGTAGGATAGAATCAGACAAATACCATTTGACATGGCTTACATGAGGAATCTTGAAAAAAAAATGATACAAATGAGCTTATTTCCAAAGCAGAAACAGGCTCACAGACAGAGAAGAAAATTTATGGTTACCAAAGTGGAAGGGTGGAAGAGAGAAATCAGGAGTTTAGAATGAGCAGATACACGTTACTATATATAAAATATGTAACCAACAAGGACCCAGTGTATAGCACAAGTAATTATACTCAAATCTTTCAATAGCGTATAATGGAAAAGAATATGCACAACAAACCACACACACACACACATACATGGATCATTTTGCTGCACATTTGAAGGTAACACAATGTTGTAAATTAACTATCAGTTCAGTTGCTCAGTCGTGTCCGACTCTTTGCGACCCCATGAATCGCAGCACGCCAGGCCTCCCTATCCATCACCATCTCCCGGAGTTCACTCAGACTCACGTCCATCGAGTCCGTGATGCCATCCAGCCATCTCATCCTCGGCCGTCCCCTTCTCCTCCTGCCCCCAATCCCTCCCAGCATCAGAGTCTTTTCCAATGAGTCAACTCTTCGCATGAGGTGGCCAAAGTACTGGAGTTTCAGCTTTAGCATCATTCCTTTCAAAGAAATCCCAGGGTTGATCTCCTTCAGAATGGACTGGTTGGATCTCCTTGCAGTCCAAGGGACTCTCAAGAATCTTCAATGAAAATAGTAGAATTTTGGGAGATATTTATCATGTTTGCTTTATTATACTTTCAATAAAACATGCTATTTTAATAGGCCCTCCATATACTGTTGGCTCAGATGGTAAAGAATCTGCCTGCAGTGCAGGGGACCTGGGTTTGATCCCTGCATCAGGAAGATTCCCTGGAGAAGGAGATGGCATCCCACTTCAATATTCTTGCCTGGGAAATCCCATGGACGGGGAGCCGGGTGGGATACAGTCCATGCAGTTACAAAGAGTCAGACACTGAACGACTAACACTTTCACTTTCATTTTCCATACACTATACATATATTCTTTATACAAGGCATTTTTAGAAAGATATATGCTTGTATGCAACCTCAGAATTTTCAAAGAACAATAAAATTATGAAATTCTAGTCAATTGAATTATGTCTGTTGTGAAGAAACTGATCTTAAGTTAATTTTCCTGAAGAATACTGAAGAATGGGACTAATAATATGTATAAATGAACTAACAAGGAGCAATCACCCATGGTTACTAATAACTAAAACCAAAAATAGTAAATCTGGTAAAGAATATCAGAGTAAGCACAGTGTAACTACTGATCAATGTAACTGCATTTCATTTGAAGTCACACTATATATAACTAGCTTAAGTTCTATGTAAAGAGAGAGAAATAGTCACAACACCTTTGTGGCCACTTTCTCATGGTCTGCATGTTTTCAAGGTACTTGCTTGCTCAATGATAAAGTCAGCTGATTTTATATTATGAATTCGTGTGTTTCTTAAGTGCCAATCTTGCCCCAACACTCCTTGCTAATTTACTGTAAACAACTGGAATTATATTATAGTATTATTTGGAATTTGAATTACTAAAACTAACTGAGATCTGAGATAATCACTTGGAATGTTTTCTGTGTGAATATACATCCATAAGGTGTCTACCATGCAATCATGGAATGATAAATGTTAGAAATGGACTTCAAAGTTTTTGTTCTCTTGCTTCAACAAATATTAAAGAACTTTTTCTGGATCACTGACTAAAGTAAAGAAAGGTCGAAAATATTTTTAAATTCATCTTTACAACAACATAGAATACTCAGTATTTTTAACTGGACTTTAAATTTGTAGGTAGAGTTGCAAAATTTCTGCTTCTCCCTTTGACTCTCAGCACTTTCAAGCAACAGAAGAATGAAAAATAGGCATGCCGACATTATCTTTGGTGAAATCTAGAGAAGTCTGGATCTTCAAGTCATAGAAGAGAAGAAAAGAAGGGTAAAAGCCAGATATTAGTAAGCAAAAGACTAAAAGAAAGGCTTCCCTCATAGCTCAGTTGGTAAAAAATCTGCCTGCAATTCAGGAGACCTGGGTTCAATTCCTGGGTCAAGAAGATTCCCATGGCGAAGGAAAGAGCAACCCACTCCAGAATTCCTGCCTGAAGAATCCCATGGAGAGAGCAGCCTGGCAGGCTACGGTCCATGGGGTCGCAAGAGTAGAACATGACTTAGTGACCAATAACACTACCACCAGCACTAGAAGAAAAATGCCAGTTGTGCTGATGTAAGAAAGCAGCAGTGACATGATATGCATTTCATAAAGGAGGCAGAAGGAGAAAGAAGAGAGCCCACTTGGCAGCGTGGAGGCGACGCCCTGTTGACATGACTTCCGTCAGTGGTCTCTGGTCTGTAACGCAGAAAGAGCTGCTGCTCTTGCTGCTTTGCCACTGAGTCATGCTCCCCTCTCTGTGACCCCACGGACTGTCGCCCACCAGCCTCCTCTGTCCGTGGGATTTCCCAGGCAGGAGTACTCCTAGATGTCCACAGACAGATACATAGATAAAGAAATTGTGATGCATATACATAATGGAATGTTACTCAGCCATAAAAAAGAAATGCATTTGAGTCAGTTCTAATGAGGTGGGAGCGGTTCCCTCCTAGCTACATCAGTAAAGCGTCTGCCTGTAGCACAGGAGACCCAGGTTTGATCCCTGGGTCAGGAAGATCCCCTGGAGGAGGGCATGGCAACCCATTCCAGTATTCTTGCCTGGAGAATCCCATGGATAGAGGAGCCTGGTGGACTGCAGTCCATGGGGTCATAAAGAGTCGGTCATGACTGAGCGACTAACATTTCACTTCACTAATGAGGTGGAGGAATGTGGAACCTATTATACAAAGTGAAGTAAGTCAGAAAATGACAAGCATCATATATTGAAGCATATATATGGAATCTAGAAATATGGTACTGATGAACCTATCTACCTGTCAGCAACGGAGACGGGGAAATAAAGAAAAGACTTTCAGACACAGTGGGGGAGAGAGAAGGTGAGATGATTTAAGAGAGCACCTTTGATACATATAGGTTGCAGTATGCAAAGTAGATAGCCAGTGGGTGCCGAGGTCCAGCCCCGGTGGATCCAGGGTAATTCGAAGTGAGAATGGAGTCGGGGAGGAGAGACTTATTTATTTAGAGATATAAAGAGAAATTAGGAAAGAATAGTGTAGTAGGAAAATTAGTGGAGAAAAGAGGCTGAATAACTTGGTTTACACAGGAGACCAATAAAGCTCCGAGACAAGGGGCTTGCATCGTCTACGTAGGCCACTGGCGCCTGCTTGAATAAAGGAGGGTGCCCTGCCTTGGGCTCCCTCTCATGTGGGTCTTAGAAGCCAGGGCAAATAAGTAGACACGGTGAGCCTCCATCCTCCAGATGGGAATTCAGCCAGAAAAGGGAGAAAAAGAACGATATGGGGGAGCCAAGCATTAGTGCCAGATCCACAACTTTATTTTCAAAAGCAGCTTATATGCCCCAAGTTGTACAAAAAGAAATAATCGAATATGCAGACTTATGCAGGGGCAGCAGTTCTGACCCTTATTGAGACCAGGCTTTCTTTTTGCATTCCCTCCTGTATACAAAAGGTCTTAGGTGGTTTACATCATCTTCTGGCCAGGGGGCCTGTTAACATTTTTATGGCTCTTTTCCTAGATAAATGTCTCTCAATCAGAAAACTCATTTTCCCTTGAAGTGTTTTTTCTTAATCTGCATCACCCTCAAAGTACTAAATAAAGTTACATTCCTGTAGAACAAAGGTGCAGTGGGTTAAAACAAAGAAAGTACTTAACTCAAAGATCTAATGTTGCTAATGCCAGGGCTGCTACCTGTTTTTTCTACATGTCAACTATATCAACAAATAAAAGATATGAAAACTTGGAAGCAAGTATTGGCTCAACAATGAAACCCTTAATCAGTCCTATTCTAATAATTTTGACTCCTCAGAAGCCCCTATATTCCTAGGATGTTTTAAGCTTCCTGTGCCTCTCGTGGTCTTGAGGCTGCAAACAATCACATGCGCAGCTGTAACAGTCCAGACAAACCTGTCAGGCAGGCTAGAAAGCCATCAGAGGGTTTTTTGGATTGAAACACTCTTATTATGCCCAGGAGACTTATTATCTAAAAGCTCTAAATTAACTCTTTCCAGAAAAAGGTGGTGGGGGGACAGCCCCTGTTAATGTCAGAAGTGTAAGTGAAAAGCATAATGCAGTACGGCAGGCAGACTCTGGTTTTGGGGTTAGATGCTCGAGAAATTCCAGCAAGGCTCCCTTAAGGCTGGACTTGCCTTTGCCTGTCGGACCCCTTAACCTCATAACCTTTGCCACGGGTGGGACTCCTCATGCTGGCTCCCGGCAGTAGAGGTGGGAGCCAGGGGTAGAAGTCTAAGGAGATGTGCCTAAGGTTGATTATCCAGAAGGACCTGAAGAGTTCAGAGGCAGATAGACTGGCATTCTAAGTAACTCAGTGGGAGAAAACATGGATAGGAGCTCATCTACAGTGTTGTTCTTATATTCTGGAAAATCAGAAAGATGGTATACAGTGTCTGAAGAAGGAATGAATCATGAATGTGAATAGGAGCAGAAAATGTGAAAGCCTGCTATAAATTCTAATTAACTTCAGTTTAATTTGAAGGGAATCAGAAGAAAAGCAGAATGGAAACAGTTGCGAATGGGAACAGTGGGGTGTGGGGTGGGTTGTGGACTGGATGTCTCTCTATCTCTTTGGCTGTTATCATCAGCCACTGCAGAGTTCCCACCAGTAGATAATCCCTGTAGCCCCCACTTCCTGTCTGTCTTCTTCCTCCCACCTTTAAATGATTTACCTGTTCAGTGCCTTACATTTTTGTCCTATCTTTTCTTAGCACAGATAAGGCTTTCTCTCCACTTCCCTGAGGCTGAATACAATTATGCTATGGGAGGTTCCTCACCTCTGGCTCAGATCTCCGGCAGCATCTGTGAATGGATGCTGTTGTGTGTCTGCACAATGGTCTCCATTCAGTTATGAACCACTTGTGCACATCTCAAGACGGTTTGTTACCCAGAATGCATTTGTGGTGGCCTACTGGAGAAAGCATAACACAGTAAAGCAGGCAGACTCTGGTTTTGGGGGTAGATGCTCAAGAAAATCCAGGGGGAACCCTGGGGCCTGATCCTGCCTTTGCATTTTGTCAGGCCCCTTTCCTCATGACCTTTTCCATGGGCAGGATTCCCCGTGCTGGCTCCTAGCAAGTGGGAATTTGCTGCCTGACACAGGGAATGCAAAGCTGGGGCTCTGTGACCTCTTAGAGGGGTGAGGTGGGGAGGGAGGTGGCAGGGAGATTGAGAGGGAGGGGACATATGTATGCCTATGGCCGATTCATGTTGATGTATCACCAAAACCATCACAATACTATAAAGTAATTATCCTCCACTTTAAAATAATAATAATAATAAAATACTGGAGAGATTTGCCATTTCCTTCTCCAATGGACCTTCCCAATGCAGGGATCAAACCTGTGCCTTCTCCATTGGCAGGCAGATTCTTTATAGCTGAGCCACCATGGAAACAAAGGCAGTGGAATTAAAAATGGAGACAGACAATCAATATTTGTAGAAAGTGATGTAGCTTTTATATCTGATATTGAGGAAAAGAGACAAATGACAATATGAATATTCACACAAGTCTCCATCTCTATTGACTAATTACACTCAGTTATACACATTGAACACATTATAAAGGATACTGTATCTGAAAAATGAATTCAACAATCAGAAAAGTAAATAAATGTCGAGTATAATGTAAGACTACACACACACACACACACAAAATGTTGCCACCAAGCAGGAGTTTTTGCATGAAACAGAAATATAAAAAATAAAGAAAAAAACATTTTGAGGAAAGAGTAGGTAAAATTTAAGCTGGTCAAGTCACAAAACTAGTTTAAGATAGGTATTATATAAGTGTATTCAAATATAGTAAAGGTACAAATAAAAAAAATATACCTTGCTAAAAACACTAAAAGACATATGGAATAGAAATATAAAAGGTAAAGTAGTGAAAATGGCAACCCACTCCAGTACTCTTGCCTGGAAAATTCCATGGATGGAGGAGCTTGGCAGGCTGCAGTCCATGGGGTTGCTAAGAGTCAGACATGACTGAGTGACTTCACTTTCACTTTTCACTCTCATTCATTGGAGAAGGAAATGGCAGCCCACTCCAGTGTTCTTGCCTGGGGAATCCCAGGGATGGGGAGCCTAGTGGGCTGCCATCTATGGGGTCGCACAGAGTCAGACATGACTGAAGTGACTTAGCAGCAGCAGCAGTGAAAATGAAAATGAGTTGGGAAGTATTAGAGGAAAGGAGGTGTAGGTACACAATTTACAACCCAATTTCCTAACGAAAGAATATGGAATAATAAAGCAAGATTCTTGTGATGACATAATTCTGGTACATTTTCAAAGGCAGAACATGCAGGAACTCACAGATTATAGGCTTATTTTCACTATTTTATTATGAGAGGAAAAGAGCAATCATTGAGTCCAGATTTTGGCCTGAGTGATAGGAAAGATGGGATGACATAGGTAACGGTCAAAATAAAAATTTTTTAATAATAATTTGGTGATATCTACATTCATGTGCTACGTTCATTCAGTTTATGAAATTCAATCAAATTATAATTCATTTTAATGATACTTTCTCTAAACTTAGCCATATTAAATTTAAAATTTCTCACTGATGGCACAGTAGATTTTAATGAATTTACTGAATTTCTTTATCCATAATATTGATAACATGTTATATAGTAAAGAAATCCTCTTAATGAGTATCAGTTCAGTTCAGTCGCTCAGTCATGTCTGACTCTTTGCAACCCGGTGAATCTCAGCACGCCAGGCCTCCCTGTCCATCACCAACTCCGGGAGTTCACTCAGACTCACGTCCATTAAGTCAGTGATGCCATCCAGCCATCTCATTATCTGTTGTCCCCTTTTCTTCCTGCCCCCAATCCCTCTCAGCATCAGAGTCTTTTCCAATGAGTCTGGTAGGCTGCAGTCCATGGGGTCGCTAAGTCAGGCACGACTGAGCGACTTCATTTTCACATTTCACTTTCATGCATTGGAGAAGGAAATAGCAACCCACTCCAGTATTCTTACCTGGAGAATCCCAGGGATGGGGGAGCCTGGTGGGCTGCTGTCTATGGGGTCACACAGAATTGGACACAACTGAAGCGACTTAGCGGCAGCAGCAGCAGCAGCAACTCTGCATGAGGTGGGCAAAGTACTGGAGTTTCAGCTTTAATATCATTCCTTCCAAAGACATCCCAGGGCTGATCTTCAGAATGGACTGGTTGGATCTCCTAGCAGTCCAAGGGACTCTTAGGAGTCTTCTCCAACACTACAGTTCAAAAGCATCAATTCTTCAGCACTCAGCCTTCTTCACAGTCCAACTCTCACATCCATACATGACCACAGGAAAAACCATAGCCTTGACTAGATGGACCTTTGTTGACAAAGTAATGTCTCTGCTTTACAATATGCTATTTAAGTTGGTCATAACTTTCCTTCCAAGGAGTAAGCTTCTTTTAATTTCATGGCTGCAGTCACCATCTGCAGTGATTTTGGAGCCCAAAAAAATAAAGTCTGACACTGTTTCTACTGTTCCCCATCTATTTCCCGAGAAGTGATGGGACCAGATCCCATGATCTTCGTTTTCTGAATGTTGAGCTTTAAGCCAACTTTTTCACACTCCACTTTCACTTTCATCAAGAGGTTTTTTAGTTCCTCTTCACTTTCTGCCATAAGGGTGGTGTCACCTGCATATCTGAGGTTATTGATATTTCTCCCAGCAATCTTGATTCCTGCTTGTGCTTCTTCCTGCCCTGCATTTCTCATGATGTACTCTGCATAAGTATAGTATTTAACAATTCTGTTGAAAATTATTTAAAAATGCAGAATATCAGAAAAAAAAGGAAATTGACCTCATATCTACGAGTACTTTTTAACATGATCATGATGTCACAAATATTGATGATAACATGAATATTGGCAATATTGGTTAACTCACTAAGCATCTTTTATTTCAATAGATAATATAGTCTTTGATAATAGTTATAGTTCCTCAGTATATTTGCATATATTTACTAAAATCAACTTTGATCATTAGAATTACTCTATAAAATTAATGCAATCAAAATGGATAAACAGTGAAACTTCTGAAAATTTTCTATTTTTGATTGTTGATCTTAAAATTCATCTCACAATAGCATCATTAGTCACCATTCTCAACAGTAAAAACTTTAGATTGATAAGATTATTCTTTTTCAGAATATTATCTTTCATAAAAATAGATTAATAGTTAATTTTAATTGAAAATCAGTGTTAATGTCTCTTAGAGATGATATATATTTAGGGAAAAATAACACATGAAATTAAGAGAGGTAGACGATTACATAGTAAATTTCTGGAGATAAAATTTAATTCTGGAAATATCAGAATGATTTAAGTTTTTTAAAAAATAAACTTCAAACATGGACTATTCAAAATAGTGATATTCTAAGATTAAAGTAAAATAGAGGTGATTTTGTTTTGTTTTTTTGTTTGCTGCTACATCCTTACAAATATTAATTTTTGCAGTATTATTTTTATAAAATTTTTATAAGAATAACAAAAGCTTTTTATGATAATAGTTTATAAGAGGGATAACTTCTTGTCCCTCTCTTGCTCTCTCTCTCTCATTTATAAATCAGCAATGTAGAAACATATCTTTCCTTTCTTTCCATCATGAACTTGAATCAGAATAGGTGATTTTCCCATGAATATTAATAAATTATCATTCTCAAATAATGATTCTTTTGTTCCATTAACTAAAACTTAAGGGGACATGTAGCATTAAACTTTTATTGTGAATTCAAAAATATATATTTTAAAATCCTTCATCACAAAATACAGTTTTAAATGGGTATGTACAAATTGTAAAATATTGTGGTGTGGTAAATCATGGTCTACAGATATAAAGTTCTCTTACTTTAAGGTCAAAATCGATGGGTTTAATATATACTTAGAAAAATACTGTATATCAACTGAAGCTGAGATTATTATGCTTGCTGATCTCAAGATCCAGAAGAAAATCAATAGCAGAGTCTGCTTATTCTCGCAGAAGCTCTATCATGTTTCCAAAGTGATTTAATTACAATGTGACTAAATAATTTGAAAAAGGAAGACCATGTTAATGAACTGGGATTTCAAATAGAGCAAGTATCAGGTATATGCTTTGAAAGAAAGCAAACAAAATATTATGTGTCCATGTAAGTAAGCAATTAAAGCAGTGGTATCAAAATCAAGTTATATTGACAAAACCCTAAAAAATACAGAATATTCTTTAAATGAGATTACTTTGAAGACATCAAAGCAAAATGAAAACAATCAAGAATTTAAAAATGTTTGATGTAAATTATAATGTTTTCTAAATTATATACATGAATAGCCTGAAACTCCAATACTTTGGCCACCTGATGCCAAGAACTGACTCATTGGGAAAGACCCTGATGCTGGGAAAGATTGAAGGCAGGAGGAGAAGGGGATGACAGAGGATGAGATGGTTGGATGGCATCAGTGACTCAATGGACGTGGGTTTGGATGGACTCTGGGAGTTGGTGATGGACAAGGAGGCCTGGCGTGCTGCAGTATATGGGGGTCACAAAGAATCTGACATGACTGAGTGACTGAACTGAACTGATCTGTAAGCTGAGAAATAATAGCTGAGATAGTTATTTTATCCTGAGTGACCTGTATACTTTTGCCTGGGAATATAGATAAGGATATAAAGAAAATTGGAGTAGGATAGGGTACTTCACTTCAATATTCTCGCCTAGAAAATTCCATGGACAGAGGAGCCTGGTGGGCTACAGTCCACGGAGTTGCAAAGAGTTGGACACAACTGAGCAACTGAGCACAGAAAGAAACTAGGGATTCAATGCCTGATGTTCAGTACTGTTTTAGCTTTCAAATCTATTATTGTGTCTACTATATTTTCAGGCAATTACAGCTTTCTCTTAAAACATTTTTGACAACTTCATGTTTAAGTAGGACGTTTCCCTATATCGTGTGACCATCAGTAGGGGTGGTAAGAGTATTGCCTTGGGTATGGAGTTTAAGCTGTCTCAGAGAGCAAAGGGAAGACTATCCATTCAGATAAATTCTTAGCAACTATTTGGTCTCTTCAAAAAAAAAAAAAAGCTTTGTTCATTTATTAGACTGAAATTTCCTTCTGCCACTTAGATTTTATTTTCTCTTGAAAATTATTTATTTGCGTATGACACTGAATCATCTTTGACAGATTCAGAAAAGAGCAATATTTTATTTTGTGATATAACACTGGCGCAGCAGAGCCTGTGAGTCTGGACTTATTTATTAATTCCTCTACCATCTCAAACTGTCTCCAGAATCTAGTTCCATGAGCTGATTTATTGGAGAGCATTGGTTTTCAGCTCTGGTAATGCTAACACACCACTTTTTCATAACGTATTTTTTTTGAATTCCATCTTCACTCTCCTGAAATCAAATTAGTAATAATATAATATACCTACAAATATACTTTCATAATGAATAATATAACTGTAGTACAAAGAGAAAGGCAACAAGGGCAATTTACAGTGAACTAATATGTATTCAATATGCAAATGCTTGGGCAAAATTCCACAAAAGACTTAATGAGGTAGTGAAATGCTTGCATAAACATGTGGAGTAATCACAGAGAAGATTTCAACAAACCTAGACAGATGTAGATTTGTTTTATTGATTACCTTTATATAGTAAGTGTTTCTGTTCATGACATGTTTATACAAAGGTAAAGAGCCAATAATACTTGTGCAGACTCTGTATTTGCTTTTACTCGGAAAAAAAAAAAAAAAATTGATGTTTAGCACTGTGCAAACTGTGCAGCTATGTTGATTGTAAACTGTGCTTAGAGGACAGACTTGGATAATTATATTTTTTAGCATGTGTCTATTTGTCTGGCTGTGTCTGGTGTTAGTGTGACGTGCAAGATCTTTCACTGTGGTGCACAGGCTTCTCTCTAGTTGTGGAGCGTGGGCTCAGTAGTTGCAGTATGGGGGCTTAGTCGCCCTGCAACATACGGGATCTCGGTTCCCCAACCAGGTATCAAACTTGCCTTCCCTGTGTTAGAAGACAGATTCTTAAGCACTGAACCACCAGTATGATCCCAAGGCTTTGATAATTGTAAGCAGATTTCTCACAAGTTTGAAAGCCCAGCAAGGCGTGGATTAAGAGGTGATTCTTTGTAGTGGATGACATTCTGGAGGATATTGGCACCCAAGGGCCCTGCAGTTTTCTGCCCCAGTCATCGTGAACAAAAACACCACCATCCCCAAATAACCTGAGTATTCCCAAGAAAGAAGCACTAACGCAGAGCATTTCACCTGCAAGATGGTTTGTACGTGAGGTCTGGAGGTAAAGACAGAAGCAATGGAGACAGCATGCAGATGTCTCCTGAAACGACAGCTTTCAGCAACTAGGGATGTGCTCTACACAGAAAACGAAGGGACCAGACTGAAAATACGAAAATAAACAGCTCTCATTCGTGGCTCAGATGACATACTTGGCACAGTTGGAGATTGATCAATCTCTTCATATCTCTTAGGAAATTTATTTCTCTCCAATATAGTGATAACAGAAGAGAATTCAGTATTTCTTTGGTGTGCCAAAGGTGTTGCCAACTTTAGAGGATAGTTCTCTGTAACAGAATGTACTCTAGGAAGGCAATAGGCAGGCCTTCTGTAGCCTAAAGTCATGGCATAGTCTTTCATAGATATGAAAGAGGAGGCCAGAGCAAAACTATACCCAGGAATAATATAAAATCACTGAGAGAGGTGTTAAGGTGACTTGTGGATCTATAGTAGACGAATATTAAGCCAGAAAAAAATTGATTATTGATGTTAATATGGCTTCATATGTACTAGAATCTGATAGTCTTTGAAAAAATTTCAGAGGCCAGTTAAGGGGATTTCTTTGAAAGGAATGATGCTAAAGCTGAAACTCCAGT
>SJYX01020211.1:0-24467 GCA_006410675.1 Oreotragus oreotragus
TATTCATAGAATTTTGTTTTTATGTTCCCAATACTTTGAATTTTTGTTGGAGACAGTTTTATGTTTTGCATATTATAGAAATTTGTAGAGGTTCAGTGTGTGTTTGAAAATTAATCCTCCAACTCTTAGGTGGAGTGTTATATATATGCCACCCAGTACGCTCAAAGTACAGTGAAACTTTTTTGGTCTGCTTGAGCTATCAGTTACTGAGAGAGAGAGTAAAATCCCCCGTTAGGAAGGTTAGTTTCTTCTTTTATGTCTGTCAGTTTGGCTTTACGTATTCTGTGGTTATGTTATTGAGTATATACACGTTTAGACTTATTATGTCCTGGTTAAGTTCAGCTGTTTTTTATTTTAATCCTTAGGTATGACTCCTTTAAATCTCGACTCCACTAATGCCTCCCTACCTGGTATCTCTTTTGTTTAATTTTTATCTCTGTATTGATTTTGGGGGTGAGGACAGATGGTTAATATTAGCCTTTATTTACTTTTTCTGAAAATTTATGTAAATTTAGTTAAGAACCTACTAAAACAGAATTCTAGAAAGGATGATCACATGTAAATATTGTATATTTGGAAAAATGCTTACAAAATATGGAAACTTCCAGCAATATTGGTAAAGAAAAGTAATGAATATAGACTTGAATATATGTATTAGTAACTGAAAAGGGATCAAACCTATTCATATAGTAGGGTTTATCCATTTTTTAAAATTTATTTTATATATTTTTGACTGTGCTGGGTCTTTATTGCTATGCAGGCTTTTCTCCGGTTGTGGCAAGTGGGGGCTGCTCTCTAGTTTCAGTGCATGGGTTTCTCACTGTGGTGGCTTCTCTTGTTGTGGAGCACAGGCTCCAGGACATGTGAGCTTCAATAGTCGCAGCGCGTGGACTCAGTATTGCGGTTTGCAGGCTGTAGAGCGCAGGCTCAGTAGTTGTGTTGCACAGGATTAGTTGCTCTGTGGCAGGTGAGATCTTCCTGGATTGGAGATCAAACCTGTGTCTCCTGCATAGGCAGGCAATTTTTTACCACTGAGCCACCAGGGAAGCCCCTGTATAGTAGGGTTTTATAAAGAAAAGAGTATTTTGTCACCCTATTCCAGTAAATTTGTGAACATTTCAATACAGTATATAATTTCTTAGAAGAATATAATTAATACAGTTGTCACAGGTAGAAATAGAAAAATGAGAATGACAGTCTGAAAGAAATCAGAATATCAAAAGTACAACATAATGATGCATGTAAGGTGTTTCACCAGCAAGTTTTAGCAGACCATACAGTCATCGTCTCCTTTGTCTTCTAAAACTTCTTTAGTTTTGTTTTTCACAGTAAGATCTTTAAACAACCTGGAATTATTTCATTTTAGAGCAAAGGAGAAGAAGCTACTCAACATATCACATGAGGCTAGTTTATCATTGGTACTAAATCAGATCAAGATAGTACAGAAAAAAATATAATTGTAAACCAACATTGTTTATATCCACAGATGTAAAATACCTAAGTAAAATGAAAGCAAACCAATTTCTTTTTTTTTTTTTTTTTTCCTTTAATACATTACAGCGACTTCCCTGGTGGCCCAGTGGCTAAGACTCTGTCCTCCCAATGCAGGGGTCCCAAGTTCAATCCCTGGTCAGGGAGCATGATTCCACATGCCACAGCTAAGAGTTTGCATGCTGAAACTAGACAAACAAACAATCCTGCATGCTGCAACTAAGACCCAGCACAACCAAAATAAATAAATAATAAATACAAAAATAAAGCATAAATCAATATTACAAAATTAAAAACAAAAAATACATTATAACCAAGGCAGATTTATCTGAAAGTGTACAAAGATGTATCAGCTTCTAAAATCTTATAAAGTAGCATGCCATGTTAAGAGAATAGAAAAGAAAACGAAATCTTGTCCACAGTGGTTGTAATTAACAGCACTACCAGTTATGTATGAAAATACCTGTTATTCACACTCTGGAAAATCTTGGTGGTTTCAGGTTCTTTTATTTTTGGCATATTTGGTTGTTAAATAATAGAATGTTACTAAGTTTATTTGCGTTTCTCTAATTTTTGTATTGTGTACATAATTTTCTCTTTATTAGCCATTTGGATTCAACACATTGAAAAACTGGGAGAGTAACACTTATTGCATAGTTTGTTTACTTGAGAACAAAGTACTATTTTATTTATCTTTATACCTCTTACATCTTATAAAATGCTAGGCCTATAGTGAGTATTCAGAGATACTTTTGAGTGGTACTTTTGAGTATTCAGAGAGGTACTTTTGGTAAACTATGAGACTTCTGAAGGAATTTGTGAAACTCATTTTTGAATGTCTGTAAACAGAATTGTTTTGTTGGGTCAAAGAAGTGATATTTTTGCTAGCAGTTTCCAGGAAATAAAGAATGGATAGAATTATTCTTTTAATTCATGTTGTTAGTAGTACTACAAGGTGCCATAAAATGCGGATATCTGACTGAATCCTTAATCATATATGATTTAACTACTCATTTGCTTGGTGCTTGCAGAATGTGTACTGTTGCATGGAAAGATAATATCATTTATTTTTTGACCTATTGTTACTCTTTGTACCTTTGCTAAAGATTGTTTTAGCAACCATTTGCTTACCTGAATTGTATTTCAGATACTTTAGTTTTTAAAAAAAGTTTCTTTTCCTGTTTTATGATAGTGTTTTAGAGGATTGAAATACTTAGATTTCTAAGCTTTTAGATAATGTTACCCAGAGGAAGGCATATGTAGAATTAGTCTTTAATCATAGTTGTCTGTGTTGAATTTGCTGTCTTTGGATTTAGGGTCAGAATGAAACAGAGGTATAGAATGTATCCTCTGCTTGGATTAAGATACTTGGAAATCTTGAGGGGGACAGGGTTATAAAGAGAAGTAGAAGGAACAAAGAACTGTTCCATGTAGTGTAAGCTGTGTTGTGATATTTCCCAGCTCTAGCTGACAACTAGAGTAATACTAGTCTCCCCTGGCTGGCTCCAGGTCTTTATTTTTAATTTACACATTCTATGTGTACCAGTTTTAGCCAAGTATTTCCGATACACTTGTGTAGAAGCAGGGAAAGAGAAGGACACTGGTCTCAAGATTATTGCACTATTTCTTGCCATGGCTTACAACCCACCTGCTGCTGCTGCTGCTAAGTCACATCAGTCATGTCCAACTCTGTGCGACCCCATAGACGGCAGCCCACCACGCTCCCCCGTCCCTGGGATTCTCCAGGCAAGAACGCTGGAGTGGGTTGCCATTTCCTTCTCCAATGCATGAAAGTGAAAAGTGAAAGTGAAGTCGCTCAGTCTTGCCCGACTCTTTGTGACCCCATGGACTGGAGCCTACCAGGCTCCTCCGTCCATGGGGTTTCCCAGCCAAGAGTACTGGAATGGGGTGCCGTTCTTTGTAAATAATCTATTTGTAAATAAACTCTCCTCAGATTGGAATAATTTATTTATATTAGGACCCTGAGTGATTTCACAGTCTCAGCATTTGTCCAGTCCAGTTTGTTCAAGACTAAGATGTCTTGGTTATTTTATCGAAATGTTAACTGCCTAGCTTTACATCTCTCTCTCACAGTATGAGATCCTTTATACCTTCATTCAGATTTGATCTGTTTATTTGATCTTCATCTTTTCTGTTATGTGAATTCCAAATAGAGATTCAATCTGTATTTCCTTTCCTGACAATCTAAAGCAGAAATCTAAACCACTTCAGAAACTTCTAAACCAATGCAGAAATCTCTCATAGACTGTGTTCTGCAATGTGGAATACCCCTCTTTTCTAAACTAGTTAGGGCTAAATATCTTAGACCAAAACAAGTGGTAAGGCATTCTGTGTTTCTTTCACTCTTCTAGTGCTTAAATACATACCTTTAATCTTCTACATTCTGGTCCATGGTAGGAAGGAGAAGAGAGCTGTACCCATATATAAAGACCTTTTAATCATATTAACTCCTTTTTGTGTGAGAATAAGGAGGGTCATCAGGGGAGGAAAGGTGAAAGGTCTAAATTTCTCTCAGAGACAGCAGAACATATAATTTATTTTATAATTTTTTTAAAATTTCAATATAGTCCCTGTAATTAATAATGTTTAAGTTTCTTGCATGGCATCCAAGGCCATTTCCATTTTCCATTTTCTAGCCCTGATTTCTTTTTTATTGTTACAATTCTATTATAGCAATTAATTATTTACCATTATCACCCAAAGTTCACTTTCTTGCTTCCCTTAATTTGGAAATATTTCTCCCTTTCCTGGGAATGGGGCTTTCCTGGTGGCTCAGAGGGTAAAGCATCTGCCTGCAATGTGGGAGACCTGGGTTCAATTCCTGGGTTGGGAAGATCCCCTGGAGAAGGAAATGGCAACCCAATCCAGTATTCTTGCCTGGAGAATCCCATGGATGGAGGAGCCTGGCGGGCTACAGTCCATGGGGTCTCAAAGGGTTGGACACGACTGAGTGACTTCACTTTCACTTTGCTGGGAATATCTACAGTGCAAACAAGTAAAGTAGCAAAGTTTACTTAGTCCTCAAGGCCCAGGTCCAAACTTACTCCCTCATTAGTGTTCAAATAAGAGAATTAGGATTCCATTCTCACTGACCCTGAAGCGCTTTGTGTCTATCTCTGTTAGAAACTTTGATCACATTATTATGTTATGTGTTTACGTACTGTGTAAACAGTCTTTCAGAAAGACTGTGAAGTTCTTGAATGAAAGTACCATATTGTAATTATATTTGTTTAAAACTCCAGTAATTGTCACCATGCTTTGTATATCAGCTCTTGCTAAAGGCATGTTAAAAGAAGAAATAAATGAATGAACGTGGCAGAAATTTTAATTTACTGTGTGGGAACTGCTGAATCTCTCTGGTGCCAACATATTTCCTTTTACTCCTTGGATCTTTGTGTTAAAATATATATCTAGCATTGAGTTAGAAAACATTGAACGTTTAACATAAGAATATATTGATCTCACTTGTATGTCACTGCTACTTTGCATTATTTCATGTTATTTGGCTTTTAAAAATATGTTTTCCACCAAAAATCTAATTCATATTTAAGAAATAAATGAAACATGGAAATTAAAACTATTTCTTCTCAGTATAGTTTCATGGAACTATTAAATACTTCAGCTTAATCCTTAATCATAATGGTAAGAAATACTGTTTACATCTAATTTGTATCACATTTCAATAATTGATATTACGTTTTTGTTTCAGCTAAACCATTTACTTCTAAAGTGAAACAGATGCGATTACATAGAGAAGACTTTGAAATATTAAAGGTGATTGGTCGAGGGGCTTTTGGAGAGGTAAGAGATAAAGGTTTTATAGAGATCTGATATTTGTTTTGCAAGCTATTTTATACAGTCTTTGAATTTAACTAAAATATAATTTACTTGCTTTTGTAATTGATATTATTGATCAGAAATGATTAAAATTTTGAATGAAATCTTTCTACATGGATTTTTCCCCAGTATATTTCTATCTTTTATATGTTATTGAAGTTCAAGTATGTGGACTCTTCTGTTTGTATATTTGTCTCTCCTTGTGTCAATAGTACACTGCCTTAAATTAACTTTAGTTTGAGAAGTCTTAATATCTGATAGTATATTTACTGTAACTTCTCTCTTTGCCTCTCTTGTTAACCCTTTATATTTTCATATAACTTGGAATAAATATTTCAGTTTGTATTTACTCCCACATCTACACTCAGCACTCACATATCTGGAATTTTGATGAGGATTGCACTTAACTAGAGATGACTTTGAAGTTAATTTACATCTTAATAATATTGAATCAACCAGTCCGTGAACATAGTATGTTCCTTCATTTATTTAGGGCTTTATAAATTTAACCCATAAATTATTTGTAGTTTTCATTCATAGAGATAATTTATGCATTTTTCAGCAGATTTATTCCTAGGTATGTTATATTCTTCATGCTGTTTTAATTAGATTGTTTGTTAAGTTTTATTTTCTAATTGTTTTTACTAGTAGTTAGAACTACAATTGAATTTTGTGTATTGACTTCATATTCAGCAACCTAGGTAATTATACTTTTAAAATCATGAATTGTGTTGGATTTTAATCAATGCTTTATTAGCATCTTTCGAGACATGGCTTTTCTCCTTAATTAGTTGAGTTACACCGATTTATTTTCAAATGTGAAACTAACTTTGCATTTCTAAAATAAGCCAGCTTTGTTGGGGTATATTATCCTTTTAATTTACTGTTGGACTTGGTTTACTATTTGTGTGTGTGTTTTGGATCTTTAACAGGAATTGGCCTGACGTTTTCCTCCTTACCACATCCTGATCAGATTTTGGTATCTTGGTTATACTGGCCTCATAAAAAGAGGGAGGTGTTTCCTCTTTTATTGTTCTCTAGAAGAGTTTGAGAGGATTATTATTTCTTCCTTAAATGCTTAGAAGATTTCATTGGTGAAGCCATTTGAGCCTGGAGGTTCCTAGAGAGAGAGTTTTAACTTATATATTCATTTTTAACAATTGAAATTGAACTATGTGGATTTTCTGCACAGGTGTGTCAGTTTTGCTAGGTTCATCCACGTCACCTAATTTTTCAAATTTATTACTGTATCAGTCATTTGCTCTTCTCATTTTTTTCATTGGTTATGCTTTGAGGTTGATCAATTCTGTTATTTTTTTCAGTGAATTAACTTTTGCCCTTTGAATTTTCCTATACTAGATTTGTTTTCTGTTTCATTCGTTTTTGCTCTTAAAATATTCTCTGTCTTTGGTTTTAACTTGCTGTTCTTTTTCTAACTTGTGGAGATGATAGAGCATTGATTTCTAGCTCTTTTCTATACTTTTTCCTCTAAGCAACTTTAGCTATAGCGAAGTTTTGATGTGTCATATTTTCATTATAGTTTTCCTTAAAATACAGTGTAATTTCCAATGTGATTACAGATTTCTCTAGTGGATTTTTTAAAAAAATTTTTATTTTTACTTTATTTTACTTTACAGTACTGTATTGGTTTTGGGATACATTGACATGAATCCGTCATGGGTGTACATGAACTCCCAAATAATTTCCAATGTGATTACAGATTTCTCTAGTGGATTTTTTTTTAATCTTTGATTTTAGAAGTTTATTTCTCAGCCTCTATTTGGTGCATTTTTAGTTATGCTTCTGCTTCTAAGTGATAATTTAATTCTAGAGCAGTCAGGGAGTATGCACTGTGTGCTTTCCCATCTTTGAAATTTGCTGTATGGTGTTCTATAAATATCAGTTAGGTGAATGATACTAATCTTGTTTAAATCTCCCATATCCTTAGTGTTTTTCCTGCTTGTTGCTTCATTTCCTGAGAGAGGATTGCTTATTTCTTTTTTATTTTATTTCTTTCAGTTTTCACCGATAGCAGATATAACGTTATTATATCTCCCTAGTTATTAACTCTTTTATCAGGATGCAATGATAACTGTTATCTCTAAGTAATAAAGTTAACCTTTACTTCATCTGAGGTCAGTTGAATGATTCCAGCTCTTATTATTTGTCTTCTACATGAAATATCTTATTCCACCCTTTTAGTTTCAGTTTTCTGTAACTTTGCCTGTTTACCACTTAATAGAATATAGTTTTTGGTTTTAAATTCAGTCTGATAAATTTCTTATCTTTAATTGGAGTATAGTCAGTTGGCATTTAAATATAATTACATTATTCTTAGTTGTTTTCTATTTGTCTTGCACATTTAGTATTATCTTTCTCTCAATTCTTGGATTAACTGAGTATTTTAAATTATTCTTTCCTGCTTCTATTAATTTCTTAGCTGCACCTTCTTTTGTTGGTTTCCTGAGATTGCTTCTTCTATTCTTAGTAAATTTGTACTGAGTGGCCAAAAGTTTGTTTGGGTTTTTCCAGAACATCTCACCAAAAAACCTGAATGAACTTTTGGCCAATCCATTATTTTGCCAATTCCATTTTTTTTCGGTCATTATTGTCTTTTAGCTCTGAATATATTTGAAACTCCAAAACATATGATTATACTGTCTCTCTTCATTTTGGATTTATCCATGTATTTACAGTTTTTTACTCTTCACATTCACATATTTATTTACATTTATATATTTCTCTTTGATAGGCTTTTCCTTTTGACTTAAAAGTGGGCTTTAGAAATATTTTGCCAGGTCTCCTGAGATAAATTATCTGCCATTTTTTGTCTGAAAATACATTTATTTTGAGGTATTAACAAAATTGTGTTAATATACATACTTCAGTTCAGTTCAGTCTCTCAGTCGTGTCCGACTCTTTGCAACCCCATGAATCACAGCATGCCAGGCCTCCCTGTCCATTCCCAACTCCTGGAGTTTACCCAAACCTCAAGTCCATCGAGTTGGTGATGCCATCCAGCCATCTCATCCTCTGTCGTCCCCTTCTCCTCCTGCCCCCAATCCCTCCCAGCATCAGGGTCTTTTCCAGTGAGTCAGCTCTTTGCACGAGGTGGCCAAAGTACTGGAGTTTCAGCTTCAGCATCAGTCCTTCCAATGAACACCCAGGACTGATCTCCTTTAGGGTGGACTGGTTGGATCTCCTTGCAGTCCAAGGGACTCTCAAGAGTCTTCTCCAACACCACAGTTCGAAAGCATCAGTTCTTTGGCGCTCAGCCTTCTTCACAGTCCTACTCTCACATGCATATACATAGTTAGCTCAGTGAATTTGTAAATTTGCATGAACTTCTGTAACCTTCATGTTGATCAAAATAGGCTTTTATTGCCCGCCTCTCTGTGAATAACCACCTTCTCAGTAACCATCTATTCTGACTTCTATAATGATAGATTCATTTTGCCTGTTTTTGAATGCTGTACTAGTGGAATTATATTATATATATATTTCTTTTGTTTCTGGCTTCTTTTGCTCAGTATTATGCTTGTATAGTTCACTTTTGTTTTTTATTGATCCACAATATTCCTCTGTATGAATATACTGCAAGTACTCAAATTTGTTTTTGACCATTGTTTATAATGTTGTTATGGACGTTTATATACATGTCTTTTGGGAGACAGAAGCATTCATCTCTGTTTGCTATAACCCTAGTAGAATTTGGGTCACATGGAAGGCATATTTAGATTTAGTTGGTAGTGCCAAATAATATCCCAGTTGGTTAGGTTAGATTATATTCCTGCTAACAATGTGTGAAGGTCCCAGTTGCTTCACAACCTCACCAGCAGTTGGGTCAGTTTTTAGACTTTAGACTTTTTTTTGGTTGATGAGTAGTGGTATTGATTGTGATTTCATATTTCCTGATAACATTTAAAGTTGAGCCCATTTTCATATCAATTCATGTAACTTGGACATCCTTTTTCATAAAGTGCACATTTGGGGCCTGGGGGAGTAGGAACAAGTGACTTATTGGTATATTCTGGACACAAGTTCTTTGTTAGAGGTGTGTGTTTGTGTGTGTGCGCACATGTGTGTGCACACATGCTCATGTATTAAACAAAATCTCTTCCTGTCTGTGGCTTGACTTCTCTGTATAGGTCTTTTATTGAAGAGAAGATTTTAATTTTCGTGAAATGCATTTAATTAGGCTTTTCTTTATAATTAGTGTTTTTTTGTATTTGTTAAATTTTTTCTACCCTGAAGGTCATGAAGATGTTTCCTGTTATATAATCTATAAAAAATCTTTTTCATTTAGGTCTATGATTCATCTGGTATTATTTTGTGTTTTGTGAGGTGTAGTCAAGGTTCATTTTATTCTTTGTGGGTTTCACGGCATCATTTATTTAAAGACTACTTTTCTACATTTGGTTGCAAAGGAACTTCTGTTGGTCAGATGTTATGTGTGCTACTTTTATTAATTTTTGAGTTCCCTGGTGGCTCAGAGGATAAAGCATCTGCCTGCCATGTGTGAGACCTGAGTTTGATCCCTGGGTCGGGAAGATCCCCTGGAGAAGGAAATAGGAGAAGGAAATAGCAACCCACTCCAGTATTCTTGCCTGGAGAATCCCATGGACAGAGGAGCCTGGTGGGCTACAGTCCACGGGGTCACAAAGAGTTGGACACGACTGAGTGAACTTTCACTTTCACCACTTTTATTAATTTTTAATAGTTTTTAATGTAGAATTTTTGTTTGTGTTTCATTAAATTTATTTTTCGGTCTTTGATGTTTATTGATGAGCCTATAACTGCTGCTCGGAGAAGGCAATGGCACCCCACTCCAGTACTCTTGCCTGGAAAATCCCATGGGCGGAGGAGCCTGGTAGGCTGCAGTCTATGGGGTCGCTAAGAGTCCGAAAGGAATGAGCGACTTCACTTTCACTTTTCACCTTCATGGATTGGAGAAGGAAATGGCAACCCACTCCAGTGTTCTTGCCCGGAGAATTCCAGGGACGGGGGAGCCTGGTGGGCTGCGGTCTATAGGATCACACAGAGTCGGACACGACTGAAGTGACTTAGCAGCATAACTGCTGCTAGACTAGAAATACAATTAACTTTTGTGTATTGATCTTGTATTTAAATATCTTGATGTATTAACTAAGTCTAGTGTATTTATAAAATAAAAAAATTTCATGTGCATAGTCATATCATTTCCAAATAATGATAGCTTTTTTCTTTCTTTCAGTTTTCCTTTTTCCATATTATTGCAGTAGAGAATTTTTTTGCTTAAAACATTGAATTCAGTTGTTGAAAGCAAATTTTTGTGTGGTTTGTGATTCAGGGGGTAAGTATGAAGTTTGCTACAGCTTTTTTTTTTAATTGTTACTCTTCTTAGGTTGAGGATGTACTCTTTTTTAGGTGAAGGAAGTTTTCTTTGCAGTCCTAGTCTGTTGAGAGCTTTTATCATGCATCAGAGTTAACTTTTGTCCAAAGGTTTTCTATATCTGTTTTGATGACATGATTTAACTTCTATATCTGGTTAATGTGGAAGTAATGTTGATTAATTTTTCAATATACCAATAGTGGATTGCTATATAAATCTGGTTGTTCCTGATGTATTCTTTTAGTATATTGTTGGTTTTGATTTGCTAATATTTTGTTTACCATTTTTTGTTATGTGCATGAAAAAGATTGGGCTTTTATTTATCTTTTAATTTCCTTTTATTAAAATGTTATGCGTATCTCTTAAGACAATTTAGGAGTTATTCACATATCAATTTTCTGAGTTTGTTTAAGATTATTGCTATTTCTTTATATGTTTGAAAGTTTTCTCTGGTAAAGCCATCTAGACTAGGAGTGCAATTTCTTTTGGTTGTTTGTTTATATCTTTGGAGGTAAATTTTATATATGTTGAGATACAGTAGTTGTATTATGTACAATTCTATGAGTTTTGACAAATGGATTCACCTTTCTTAAGATACAGAATGTTTCTGTCACTCTAAGAAGTTCCCTTTCCTATTAGTTTCCCGTAACTCTGTCAAGTGGCAATCACTGTTCTGTATTTTAACCATGGATTAGTGTTGACCATTTGAAAATTTCATGTAAATGAAAATCATACCATACATAATCTTTTGTGTCTGGCTTCCTTTGCTCAGAATAATGTCTGTGAGATTCATTCTTGTGATCAAATGTAGTAATACTTTTTACTGCTGATGAGTATACTGCTTTTTTAGTATACTATAGTTTATTCTTCTATTGATAAACAATTGCATAGTTTCTCATTTTTGGTTGTTAGGATTAAAACTGAAGTGAATATTCGTGTACAAGTTTTACGGAACTGTGTATTCATTTTTCTCGGTTAAGTAATGGATTGGAGCTGCTAAGTAGTAGATGCATATTTAAATTGAAAAGAAACTACATTTTTTTTCTAATAGGGTTGTACCATTTTATATTCCTATCAGTTCTGTGTTCCCACCAATATTTCTTGTTGTTGTTGTTGGTCTTTTAAATTTTCACCATTCTAATGGAGGTGCAATAGTGTCTTATGGCTAAATCGCATTGTTATGTGGCTTTGTGTTATATAGAAACAGAATGATGAATTTTTGTGTTATATCTTTCTTTGTGAAGTATATGTTCAGATATGTTGTTCAGTGAAGAAAATGAGGTATTTGTGTCATTAAGTTGTAAGAATTCTTTATATTTTATATTTATAAATGTCTCTTGTCAGATAAATACTTTGTCAGTATTTTCTCAAAGGCTGCATAAATTTCCTGTTAATTTTCTTAAAAATGTCTTTTGATGAGCAGAAGTTAGGTTTAATTTTATCAATTTTTTCCCCTTATGGTTATTTTTTTGCTGTGTTCTTTGTAATAAATCCTTATTTATATCCAGGTCACAGAGATATTTACGTATGTCTTTCCCTAAAACCGTTGTAGTTTTAGCTCTTATGTTTAGATTGGTGATTCATTTCAGATTAATTCATGTCTGATATGAGATAAGGATCGAGGTTAATTTTTTTCCATGTGGCTATCCACAGGGCACATGGCAGTTGTTTCAGCACCATTTGCTGAAAAGGCTGTTTCTCCTCAATTGAATTACTTCAGTACCTTTGTCAATAATGTCAGCTGACCATACGAATGTTGATCTGTTTTTCCTCTTTCTGTTCTACTTCATCAATATCTTTTTCTATCCTTATGTGAGTACCACACAATCTTGATTTGTAGGTTTATACTGTAGAGTTGAATGTTTGTTTTAACTGAGGACTTTTCCATTATTATTAAATTTTAGAAATCAGTGTGTCAGTTTCTGTAAAAACTTACTGGTATTGAAATTGAGTTTACATTCAATTTGTAGATTAATATTGGGAAGACTGACATCTTAATCTTGAGTCTACTAGTTAGTCCATGAACATGGCAGTTTTCTTTGTCTTTTAACTTTTTTAAAGAGTATTTTGTAATTTTAGTGTATCGATCTTGTTCATAATTTGTTAAATTTATTGCTAAAATTTTTATGTTTTTGATGCTAATGTAAATGATATTTAAAAATTTACATTTCACATAGTATGCTCTTAATGTGTAGATATACCACTCATTTTTTATCTGACTTTATTTTCTAAATTCATTTATTATTTTTTAAATAGTCTTTTGGTTTTTTTGGTTGCTACTTTCTTACTTGTTCCCTGCAAACAGCCATATTATCTGAGAATAGGAATAGTATCCTTTTCACTTTCTAGAGTTTGTGTTCTATTTCTCTATTTTGACTTATTATACTAATTCGGACCTCTAATATAATGTTGAATGGGTATCTTGAGGGTACATGTTCTTACTTTATTCCTGAATTTAAGGAGATAGGATTTAGTGTTTGACTAGTAAGTATGATGTTAATTGTATGTGTTTTTGTAGGTACGCTTTATCTGATTAAAGAAATTAACTTCTATTATTAGTTTGCTGAGGATTTAGTAGTCATGCGGATTTACTCTTTTATTCTGTTAATTTGGTGGATTAATTTGATGGATTTTTAAAATAGGCTTTGTTTTTTTAGAGTAGTTTTAGGTTCATGGCAAGATTGAGCACAAAGTACAAAGAATTTTTGTATCCCCCTTTCCCTTGCACATGTGCAGCCTCTCATTATCAGCCTACCACACAAGAATGATATATTTATTATAACTGTTGAATCTACATTGACATATCATAAGGTATAGTCTATAGTTTACATTAGGCTTCACTCTTGGTGTTATACACTAGAAAAATGTATAGTTACATTTATCCAGCATTTTAAAATAATATGTAATAGTTTTTCACTGCCTTAAAAATCCTCTGTGCTCTGCCTATCCATCCCTTCCCTCTCCTAACCTCTGATCACCACTGATCTTTTTCCTGCCTTCATAGTTTTGCCTTTTCCCAAATGTCATAGACTCGAAATTATACAGTATATACCTTTTTCAGATTGGCTTCTTCCATGTGATAATAGTCATTTTAAGTTTCCTTTGTGTCTATGTATTGCTTGATGACTCCTTTCTTTTTAGCACCAGGGAATATTTCATTGTTTGAATGTACCACTGCTTATTTATCCTTTCACCTACTGAAGGACATGTTTATTTTTTACCAAGTTTTGGTAATTATGAACAAAGCTGCTATAAACAGTCATGTGGAAGTTGTTGTGTGGACATCAACTTTCAATTCGTTTGCCTAAATACCAAGAAACAGAATTGCTGAATCATATGTTTAAGAGCATTCTTTAAGTTTTGTAAGAAACCACCCAACAGTCTACCAAAGTGGCTGTACCGTTTTGCATTCCCACCAGCAGTGAATGAGAGTTCCTATTGCTCCACATGCTCACCATCATTTAGCAGTTGTCAGTATTTTGAATTTTGGTCATTCTAATGGATGTGTAGTGGCATCTTATTGTTTTAATTTGTAGTTCCCTGGAGGATGTTGAGCATCTTTTCATGTGCTTATTTATCATCTGTATATCTTCTTTGGTAAAGCATGTATTAAGATCTTTAATCTAACAGGATGGTTTGTTTTCTTATTGTGGACCTTTAAGAGATTTTTTTATGGTACGTATTAGATAATAATCCTTCATCAGATATCTTTTGCAAATATTTTTTTCACAAGGCATGTTTCTCATGCTTTTGACAGTATCCTTCACAGAGCAGAAGTTTTTAAATGAAGCCCAGCTTATCAATTATTTCTCTCATGAATTATGCCTTCGATGTTATATAGATTGATTTTCAAATATTAAAGTACTCCCTAGGATAAACTCCGTTTGGTCATGACTTACTGTCCTTTGTGGCTTCCTTGTGCCTCAGCTAGTAAAGAATCCGCCTGCAACATGGGAGACCTGGGTTCGATCTCTGGACTGGGAAGATCCCCTGGAGAAGGGAATAGCTATCCACTCTGGTGTTCTGGCCTGGAGAATTCCATGGACTGCATGGGGTCACAGAGTTGGACACGACTGAGCGACTTTCACTTTCACTACTGTCCTTTTGAGATAATTGATTTATTCAGTTCCTTGATATTTTCTTAACTGTTTGCATGTCTATATTCAGGGGAAAGAAAGTGAAAGTGGAAGTTTCTCAGTTGTGTCCAACTCTTTGCCACCCCATGGACTGTAACTCACTGGGCTACTTTGTCCATGGAATTCTCCAGGTGACAATTCTGGAGTGGGTTACTATTTCCTTCTCCAGGGGATCTTTCCAACCCAGGAATCAAACCCAGGTCCTCTGTATTGCAGGCAGATTCTTTACTATCTGAGCCAAATGTTGACCTATAATTTTCTTGTTTTAAATCATGTCTGTGTCAAATATTGACATCAGGTTATGCTGGACTTATGAATGGGGAGTGTTTTCTCTTTTTCAGAAAAAATGTGTTTATTTATGTATTTATTTTTCTTTAAAATTTACCAGTGACGCCATCTGGACTTGGCTATTTCTTTGTGGGGCATTTAATCCTACTAGTTTAACTTCTTGATGCTTATAAAGTTAGTAAGATCTATTTCATCTTTTGTCGCCGTCAGTAAGTTTTGTGTTTCATAGAATTTGGATAATTCTTTTAAATTTTTGAATGTATAAGGTTGTTCATAATATCTGTTATTTCTTGATGTCTGTGGAATACAAGATGATATTCTCTCTTTTACTGCATATATTTATAATTCATGTTTTATTTCTCTTGATCAGTCGTGTAGAAGTTTTTCAGTGTTGTTAATAATTGAACAAAGCTACTTNTTTCTGACTCTCATGTACATGCCAGATCTATGCAACTGCCACTAATTTTCCTGAAAAAAAGTGATGTTTTCCCTCTTCTTCTCCATAAATATTTTACGATAGTAACCATCTCACTGTCACTGACTGCCTTTCTGCAGCTGTGGCAGAAGCAACATGGTTTGGTCGACTCAAAGTGCTTTCAAAAGTGGTAGCAAAAGGAAGGAAGTAATGAGAAAGTGTGAGACCTCGAAGATCTTGTCTTAAATATGGATCCGTGGTAAAGGACACTATTGGGAATCTTTAGGTTTATGCGTGTGCAAAAAATTCTGCAGAACCAGAAATCTATACCCAATAATGAAGAACAAGCACCAACTGTTAGCCTTTTGTAAGGAAGGTGTTGCCCTGACTTAGATCCAATCGAGCTCTGTCTTCAGGAGGTGCTTTAAGAAGGGCTTCCTCATTGTTGAGCACGAAGGTTTTCAGCATTCTTTCAGTGAAGAGAGCCTGGATTTGTCACCTCTGCTAAATTCCCTGAAGCCTCTCATGCAGCTTCTGTGCCTCAGACACACACCACATGCCTGTTCTCTAAAGATTCATCAGCTACAGCCCTTTGATTCTACAGAGAAAGCTGTAGAAATTTTTTTTTTTAATGACAGCCCATAAATACTTCTTTGACATATTAGGAGGGACACACATGACTACGTTGATGTTTGAACAACATGACTAAATCCATGTATTTATTACAGTATACTCTGGCATGAGAAAAAAGGAAAAATGAGGGGAAAAGATATAACTCTTGCACACCAGCCTTGAAGTCCTAAATGGGAAGGAAAAACAGCCCCTTACTTTGAAGGCTGAGGTGTAGACAATCTGTTAGCTTTCACTCCAGCCCTCTGTCCCTTTCCGGGAGATGAATTACAGGAACTTGTATGGTTTGAGTTAAGGGAAACCCATTCCCCTGGTATGTGGGCATTGTCCTGGGGAGTGGAAGACAAGAAAGTTGATGTGTTGGGCTATAAATCTTGACTAACAGGGTGTTCGGGGCTATTCAGGCGCTTCCCAGCAGTTATATGACACGTTAAAAGTGGCATCACAGTGGGGCCACCTGCCGTGAGCTGGCCGATTGAATGGCATCAGCGTGTCACCAATGGGGTAGATATGCAGTGTGAAACAGATTGTGCTCTACACTCTCAACTTTGTGAGGAGGGCTCAGCTGACTGCGGAGCACAGAGCAACACACTCACAGCGGAGCAGCCAGCTCTGCTGGTCATGCGTTAACTCCCCCACCGTGAGCAGGACAGCGGGCAGCAGCGAGGCCGCCAAACAAGCGTTATTAGAAGCCAAGAAAATCAAAACACACACCACAGAGAGCCCAAGGAGGGAGTGCTAAGTAACCCGTGTGCCCAGTCGAAAAGCACCCCTCCTGCTGCCCTCCCCTCCTCTGTGAATCCTCTCTCTAGAACAATAAGACATCACCCAGCCACCACATCCAAGCTAGGATTTCACATCTCACAAACCAGTTTTTCAATCTTTGTGCTCTCAACTGAATGCAATTAATATGTATTAAATTACATAATCCTAACCTTGACCCTAACCCTTAACCCTGACCTTAACCGGGACCCTGCATTTTGCTTGATGTTGCAGAAAGCAGGAAAAATAAGCACACCCACGGTCCCACCATTCGCGGAGTTTCCAGTCCTCTTGGGAACACAGACACATAAGACTGTGTTCTTTGATATTCTGGGCAGAGTGCAGACCCTAAGAACTTCTTTCTTGCACCATCCTGGGTGGCATGACCTGTGAACATGGGTCCCGGCAAGCCTGGAAGGTGTGCTAGGTTCCTGTAATAGTTTTGTGAACCTTCTGCAAACCAGTTTTTACTCTGGGCTTGGCAGTTCTGGGGATAGGATCAAGTTCATGTCTGGCTCTGTGAGAGAGTGGCTTTGGGTAAGTTTCTGACCCATCCATGCAGAAAGCACCATGCCACACTCCACAGAGGCTTTCTGTTTTCCCACTGTGTGCCTGACCCTGTCCTGGAAATTAGTACCTATCAGTAAATAGACAAAGATTTCTGTCCATCTGGTGGAAGAGATGATAAAATGAAAAACAAGAGAGAAAGAGTATGTTGGAAAGTGGCAAATGGTATGGCAAAAAGTAACACGCTGCCGTGTGACTAGATGGGGAGGCTGGGTGTAGCAGGGACAAGTTGCAATATGAAAATTGGGTGGTCTCAGTAGATCTGACTAAGAAGGTCAAATCTGAGCAAAGCCTTGAAAGAGCTGATGGAGTGAGTCTTATCTACTAGAGAGAAAGCTGTGAGACAATCTTATTGAAAATTCCAGAATTATAAAAAAAAATCAATAAACTTGATAAATCCATTCTTCAACACAGTGAGGGGAAAATGACCTACAAATCAACTGAAAATAGAAAATGGAGCATCTGTCAACATTACGGAACCACAACAATAACACAGAGATGTTCCAGCCGCCACCTGATTTCAGGATATCAAGAACTAGTCCACCTGATGACCCTCTGGAGGAAGTGGTGTGATATCACCAAAAACTCAGATGAGAGACTTCCCTGGCACGGTTAAGACTCTGTGCTCCCAATACTGGAGGCACCGGTTTGATCCCCTGTCATGGAACTATGATCCTACATGTCAAACAGCAGGGCCAAAATAAACAAATAAATAAATAGAGATATGCTATTTTTTAAAAAAGAAACTCAGAGGAGGCAGACAGAAGCCACACTAAGGTAATGGAACTAAAGAAAATAACTTCTGCTGCCTACAGCATCCCAGCTGTAGAAACCTGTATTTTAAACACAGAGATGGTGACATTAAGTAAACATTGTACTCTGGCCCTTCATATCACACACAAATGTCATGTTTATTCCTGGCAAGCAGACTAAACCTTTTAAACACAACTAGAATGGCATGTTTCTTGCCTAGCGAATCCCAGGGATGGGGGAGCCTGGTGGGCTGCCGTCTATGGGGTCACACAGAGTCGGACACGACTGAAGTGACTTAGCAGCAGCAGCAGAATGGCATGTCTAAAGCCATTCACCTTTTCTAAGCCAATCAAGTATTAACAGCCTGAAAGTGGTTGTGACTGTGGAATTTTCTCTTAAATACAGCTCCATGGAATGGCATACTATTCCTTCCTTCTTGAAAGCAGTTCCTTTCCTGTTTCTCGTTTCACTGTACTTGACCTTGTTTCATGAGTCATTTCTGTTTCTCCTCCACCTAAGTCTTAAATGCTGACCATCCAGGTTGGAAGCAAAGATGTCTTTTGGAAGGATTCTCTGTGGAGACCCTATCCTGTACACCTTGTTGACGTAGCAACTCCTATCACAGCAATCTATCTTCTGGAAACACTCATGTGCAGCAGTATGTGAGTTAAGAAATTGAATGTACTGGCATCTGATACTTCTTGTCTGCTCTCCCTTTCCGTCTCTGACTTCCAGTCTCTAAAGTTTGGTTAGAACTCGAGGGGCAGACAAGAGCTACGCCTCAGTGACTTGAGGGCTTGCATCCCTCTGGCCACTGTACCTACTTCATGAATGAACAGAGGACACAAAATGAGTCAATGAGACTCTTCCCAAGACCCAGGCTAAAACTCTAGGAGAGATGCCTTCTCTTTTTTCTGGGATTATTAGCTGGACGAATTCTATAAACAAAGAACCCATTATATAATTGAAGCATGTTATAAAGCCTCACGAGGAAGGCAATGGCACCCCACCCCAGTACTCTTGCCTGGAAAATCCAATGGACGGAGTAGCCTGGTGGGCTGCAGTCCATGGGGTCGCTAACAGTCAGACAGACTGAGCGACTTCACTTTCACTTTTCTCTTTCATGCATTGGAGAAGGAAATGGCAACCCACTCCAGTATTCTTGCCTGGAGAATCCCAGGGATGGGGGAACCTGGCGGGCTGCCGTCTATGGGGTCACACAGAGTCGGACACGACTGAAGTGGCTTAGCAGCAGCAGCAGCATAAAGCCTCAACAAATAACACACAAATAAGAATTCCAGAAATGGGGTTAGTTACATAAAGGAAATTAAAATTTACTAAAGACAGGATCTCCCATTACTACAAAAGAGATAGAATTCATAATAAATGGTCTTGAGACAATTGGATAGCAAATTGGAAAAGTCCACTTGTGGATCCAGTTAAAATTCATACCATATATTAGGAGAAAGTACAGATGGATCAAATATTCAAGTATAAAAATAAAATAAATGTAATACAAAGTACCCATCAATGGATTAACTAAGCTATGGTCTGTCTACCTATGGAATGCTGTGTAGCTACAGTAAAGAAAAAGTTTACTATACTTCTATGGAGAAATCTATAGGATACATTGTGAAGTGAAAAAATCAGGTGTAGGAGAATGGATTTAGAATACTATCTTTTGTTAAAAAGAGGTAGAAGTATTATGATTCATACTTGTGTTTTCATGAAGTGTCATTTTAAAGGGACAAGAGGGAATGGGGTAGACAGAAGTGTGAGTGATACTTCTAACTGGAAACGTTTCTATGTTGTTTTGATTTTTGAAGCGTGTGTGTGTAATCTATTTTAAAAGTCATTAAAAAATTCTTCCAGATTGAGATGAATTAATTTGCAGGTTCTGTGAATTATTTAAGGAAGAAGCAATTCTAAATTTAAATTTCCTCAGATAATAGAAAAAGAGGGACCACTGCCCAGTTCCTTCTATGAGGCTAGAACAATCTTGTTTCTGAACTCTTGACAGTATACTGAGTGAAGGAGACAACAAGGAAAAAATGCATATGATTTGGTTTTATCACATATGTCAGGGTAATGGTTATCTGTACTGGGAAAGCAGAAATTGTGGGCAGGTGGAACACATCAGGCATTTCAAGGTTCCCCCGGGGTCTTAGTTTTAGTTCTGTTTTGTTCACTTTATAGTTGTGTTGGACTCTACCTTTATTTTCTTTATGTATTTTATAATTAATTACAAATGTTATAAAATAATGAAATAAGCTATAATAATCACGGAATATATGTTCATCTAACAAATTAGCTTTAAAATGTATAAAGTAACAACTGATAGAATTTTTTTGATTTTTGAAGCGTGTGTGTGTAATCTATTTTAAAAGTCATTAAAAAATTCTTCCAGATTGAGATTAAAAAAAAAAAAAGAACCAATCTAAGAATGATGCCAGAAGAGGAGACATAAAAACAGAATTCTGATACTGTCATTTGAGCCTCTGGATCACACCATCAGTTATGCACGTGAGTGTGCTAAGTCACCCCAGTCATGTCCAACTCATTGCAACACTATGGACTGTAGCCCTCCAGGCTCCTCTGCCCATGGGATTCTCCAGGCAAGAATACTGGAGCGTGATGCCACGCCCTCCTCCAGTGGATCTTCCCAACCCAGGGATGGAACCCTCATCTCTCATGTCTTCAGAATTGGCAGGCACGTTCTTTACCACTAGCACCACCTGGGAAGCTCTAGCTATGTGAACCAACAAATCCCCTTTTTTTCATTATGCCAGTTACATCCGGGTTTCTGAAGTTTGTGAACATAGAAATCCCAACTACCACAGGGAAAAAAGATNCTTTTGTCCAAAGGTTTTCTATATCTGTTTTGATGACATGATTTAACTTCTATATCTGGTTAATGTGGAAGTAATGTTGATTAATTTTTCAATATACCAATAGTGGATTGCTATATAAATCTGGTTGTTCCTGATGTATTCTTTTAGTATATTGTTGGTTTTGATTTGCTAATATTTTGTTTACCATTTTTTGTTATGTGCATGAAAAAGATTGGGCTTTTATTTATCTTTTAATTTCCTTTTATTAAAATGTTATGCGTATCTCTTAAGACAATTTAGGAGTTATTCACATATCAATTTTCTGAGTTTGTTTAAGATTATTGCTATTTCTTTATATGTTTGAAAGTTTTCTCTGGTAAAGCCATCTAGACTAGGAGTGCAATTTCTTTTGGTTGTTTGTTTATATCTTTGGAGGTAAATTTTATATATGTTGAGATACAGTAGTTGTATTATGTACAATTCTATGAGTTTTGACAAATGGATTCACCTTTCTTAAGATGCAGAATGTTTCTGTCACTCTAAGAAGTTCCCTTTCCTATTAGTTTCCCGTAACTCTGTCAAGTGGCAATCACTGTTCTGTATTTTAACCATGGATTAGTGTTGACCATTTGAAAATTTCATGTAAATGAAAATCATACCATACATAATCTTTTGTGTCTGGCTTCCTTTGCTCAGAATAATGTCTGTGAGATTCATTCTTGTGATCAAATGTAGTAATACTTTTTACTGCTGATGAGTATACTGCTTTTTTAGTATACTATAGTTTATTCTTCTATTGATAAACAATTGCATAGTTTCTCATTTTTGGTTGTTAGGATTAAAACTGAAGTGAATATTCGTGTACAAGTTTTACGGAACTGTGTATTCATTTTTCTCGGTTAAGTAATGGATTGGAGCTGCTAAGTAGTAGATGCATATTTAAATTGAAAAGAAACTACATTTTTTTTCTAATAGGGTTGTACCATTTTATATTCCTATCAGTTCTGTGTTCCCACCAATATTTCTTGTTGTTGTTGTTGGTCTTTTAAATTTTCACCATTCTAATGGAGGTGCAATAGTGTCTTATGGCTAAATCGCATTGTTATGTGGCTTTGTGTTATATAGAAACAGAATGATGAATTTTTGTGTTATATCTTTCTTTGTGAAGTATATGTTCAGATATGTTGTTCGGTGAAGAAAATGAGGTATTTGTGTCATTAAGTTGTAAGAATTCTTTATATTTTATATTTATAAATGTCTCTTGTCAGATAAATACTTTGTCAGTATTTTCTCAAAGGCTGCATAAATTTCCTGTTAATTTTCTTAAAAATGTCTTTTGATGAGCAGAAGTTAGGTTTAATTTTATCAATTTTTTCCCCTTATGGTTATTTTTTTGCTGTGTTCTTTGTAATAAATCCTTATTTATATCCAGGTCACAGAGATATTTACGTATGTCTTTCCCTAAAACCGTTGTAGTTTTAGCTCTTATGTTTAGATTGGTGATTCATTTCAGATTAATTCATGGCTGATATGAGATAAGGATCGAGGTTAATTTTTTTCCATGTGGCTATCCACAGGGCACATGGCAGTTGTTTCAGCACCATTTGCTGAAAAGGCTGTTTCTCCTCAATTGAATTACTTCAGTACCTTTGTCAATAATGTCAGCTGACCATACGAATGTTGATCTGTTTTTCCTCTTTCTGTTCTACTTCATCAATATCTTTTTCTATCCTTATGTGAGTACCACACAATCTTGATTTGTAGGTTTATACTGTAGAGTTGAATGTTTGTTTTAACTGAGGACTTTTCCATTATTATTAAATTTTAGAAATCAGTGTGTCAGTTTCTGTAAAAACTTACTGGTATTGAAATTGAGTTTACATTCAATTTGTAGATTAATATTGGGAAGACTGACATCTTAATCTTGAGTCTACTAGTTAGTCCATGAACATGGCAGTTTTCTTTGTCTTTTAACTTTTTTAAAGAGTATTTTGTAATTTTAGTGTATCGATCTTGTTCATAATTTGTTAAATTTATTGCTAAAATTTTTATGTTTTTGATGCTAATGTAAATGATATTTTAAAATTTACATTTCACATAGTATGCTCTTAATGTGTAGATATACCACTCATTTTTTATCTGACTTTATTTTCTAAATTCATTTATTATTTTTTAAATAGTCTTTTGGTTTTTTTGGTTGCTACTTTCTTACTTGTTCCCTGCAAACAGCCATATTATCTGAGAATAGGAATAGTATCCTTTTCACTTTCTAGAGTTTGTGTTCTATTTCTCTATTTTGACTTATTATACTAATTCGGACCTCTAATATAATGTTGAATGGGTATCTTGAGGGTACATGTTCTTACTTTATTCCTGAATTTAAGGAGATAGGATTTAGTGTTTGACTAGTAAGTATGATGTTAATTGTATGTGTTTTTGTAGGTACGCTTTATCTGATTAAAGAAATTAACTTCTATTATTAGTTTGCTGAGGATTTAGTAGTCATGCGGATTTACTCTTTTATTCTGTTAATTTGGTGGATTAATTTGATGGATTTTTAAAATAGGCTTTGTTTTTTTAGAGTAGTTTTAGGTCCATGGCAAGATTGAGCACAAAGTACAAAGAATTTTTGTATCCCCCTTTCCCTTGCACATGTGCAGCCTCTCATTATCAGCCTACCACACAAGAATGATATATTTATTATAACTGTTGAATCTACATTGACATATCATAAGGTATAGTCTATAGTTTACAATAGGCTTCACTCTTGGTGTTATACATTAGAAAAATGTATAGTTACATTTATCCAGCATTTTAAAATAATATGTAATAGTTTTTCACTGCCTTAAAAATCCTCTGTGCTCTGCCTATCCATCCCTTCCCTCTCCTAACCTCTGATCACCACTGATCTTTTTCCTGCCTTCATAGTTTTGCCTTTTCCCAAATGTCATAGACTCGAAATTATACAGTATATACCTTTTTCAGATTGGCTTCTTCCATGTGATAATAGTCATTTTAAGTTTCCTTTGTGTCTATGTATTGCTTGATGACTCCTTTCTTTTTAGCACCAGGGAATATTTCATTGTTTGAATGTACCACTGCTTATTTATCCTTTCACCTACTGAAGGACATGTTTATTTTTTACCAAGTTTTGGTAATTATGAACAAAGCTGCTATAAACAGTCATGTGGAAGTTGTTGTGTGGACATCAACTTTCAATTCGTTTGCCTAAATACCAAGAAACAGAATTGCTGAATCATATGTTTAAGAGCATTCTTTAAGTTTTGTAAGAAACCACCCAACAGTCTACCAAAGTGGCTGTACCGTTTTGCATTCCCACCAGCAGTGAATGAGAGTTCCTATTG
>SJYX01020212.1:0-48111 GCA_006410675.1 Oreotragus oreotragus
CATTAAAAACAAAGCTAGTATGAACATTCCTGTACAAATTTTTGTGGGACCGTAAGTTTTTATTTCTGTATGACCAATGCTGTGGAGTACAATTTATTGGGTTGAATGTAAGTTCCATGTTTAGTTTTTTATAACTACCAAACTGCTTTCCAAAGTGGCTGTACTATTTTACATTCTCACCAGGAATGCACACGTGATCTACTTTCTTTTCATCCTAGCCAACACAGTGTTGTCATTATTTTTCATTTACTCATTTTGTTATGTGTGTAGTAAGATCTCACTGTGATTTTAATTTGCATTTCCCTACTAGCTAAGGTACATCTGAAAGTTTTAAATTCACGTACTGTTGAAGCCTAGCTTTGAGCATAACATTGCGAGCGTGTGAAATGAGCCCAATTGAAATAAGGCAACTTCACATGCTTCTTGTTATCTGTGTATCTTCAGTAAAATGGCTATGCATTTTTTTGCCCATTTTCTAATTAGAATTTTTATTGTTGACTTTTTTGAGTTTTTTTTTAATGTATTCTAGGTATGTGGTTTGCAAATATTTCCTCCCAGTCCATAGCTTGTCCTTTATCCTCTTAGCAGAGCTTTCACAGAGCAAAAATTTATACTTTTGATGAAGTGCAACATAACAGTTTTCCCTTTAATGGATCATGTCTAAGGACTCATCATGTCTAAGGAAAATCCTGAAGATTTTCCTCTGTGTTTTTTCCTAAAAGTTATCATGGTTTTACATGTTATATTTAAGTCCATAATCCATGAGTTAATACTTACATGAAGTGTGAGGTTCTTTCTTACACCCACAGATGTATCGTTGCTCCAGCATCATTTGCTGAAAGGCTATCCCTTGCCCAGAGAGTAGAATGCCCCCTAGCCTCCTCCCAGTGGAGTCCCCAGGGCTGGTTAAGAGCCCCTCCTCTGTAGGCCACACCTCCTAATAGGCAGCCCTCTCACAGGCCTCTCTCTGCAGATTCTGTTACGGCTCCCTCCAGTTATTCCTCCACTGGCTGAGGAACTCTGCCTCCTCCCTTGTGGTTTCCCATACTCTGCCCAGACCTTTGTAAATAGTCCCTTTATTAAACTTTTCTCCAGTTACCCAATTAAGTGAGCCATCTGTTTCCTGTCAGGTCCCTGACACATTCTACAAACAATAAGTTTTCCAAATCCCAAACATCAGACATATTCTGTCAATTGTCAGAAAGCAATAATCATTTATTTTTTTTTGAAAAGTTGTTTACAGATATATGCAAATGGATTTCTGCTTTAAGAACAGATGAAGATAAGAATATGACATTAAAATAGCATGCAATCAAACTTCTTTTGTTGTTTCATTTTCTTTTAACTGCGCCTGTTGCTGTAAGTACAGTATTTGCCCATTTAACTGCTTATACCATTACAGTCAAATACTGATCATCTATATGTACTGCTCACATCAGTCACACTCTTTGCATCTAATAGTATCAAGAACTCTTTCCTGCCACCCAACCCAGTTATCACTCTGCTCAACTAGAATGAGACCTCAACCCTGTTAAGGTAATTAGATCACCCATAAATTTCACTGATTTATACCCATGCTTATCCCCTTTACGACAACAAATAATCAAGAATTATAATTATGCAAAATTGAGGGAAAATACATTATTTATAAAAGATATCGAAGAAGGCAATGACAGTGTAAGTAAAATAAAAGCAAAAATCTTCACATAATTAGAGTTCAGTGTGCTTGATTTCTGATGATTTCTATCCAAAAGAAGTCTCTCATATTTTATTTAAAATTTAGCAAATATTTCACAATTGCAAAGATTTATCTACACAGCCAAAGTGACGTGGAATTAAGGCAATTGTCCAGATAACTCATGATAAAAAAATTCTAAAGTAATGGCCATATCTCTATATGCAAAGCTGTTTTCTGCTACTCAAAATAACCAAATCTACTTCTACTACCACTACTTACATTTTTCCAAAGTTCCAATGTTTTTAACTGAAAGGCTGCAGATCTCTGCTATCTGAATGATAGCATACTAAAGCAAAAAAACTGGTTTCTAGATTAATTATATAGACTGGTTATCGACATTAACCTCCAATAAAGGGAGAATTTGCTTTTTATAACTTCATATTATGGTAGGGCTAAAATGGACCTCTGAATTTACCTAGTCCAGCTCCCTCATTTTATAGACAAGGAATCTGGAGTCCAGACAGATTCAGCAGCTTGCTCAAGGTCATACTGAGACCAAGTTCAAAGCTTTAACCTACACAATGGTTCATTACCTCATCAGTTTACCAAGTGTGCCAACATGTGGCAAACCTTTCAACTTTTTCATTCAGTATTTTCTCCCTAGTACATTTTGTCTGGTCATATCTAGAAAAGGTGCTAAGAATACATGTAGATGAGGGACCATGAGTCAGTCACTGCCAATCAAGGGGATATTTCCCCATACTTTAAAATAAATTCAGTACTTTAAATAAAAATGAAACCAATATGGAAATTGACCATGAAGAACTGGTTTGTCATTTTTTTTAATCCATGCACTCATGAGCTCTTTTGGGGAGTCAGGGGAGTGAGGGGGAGAGGGAAGAAGGGAAAAATGCAATGAAACCAGAAATGACTGATACATTTGGCTTCTTTAGCTTGTCATATGTTACATGCAAACAGTCCAAATAGCAAAGATTGAGAAATACTAGGCCAAAGAATCTGGGCTCCAACCTTTTAACTAGCAAATGGGACAGGCCAATGAAACAGACCAGTGCTTTCAGTGGCCTTTCATTTGATTCCACTGGCATAGACACAGTCCAAATTCAATGTCAAAATTTTTTTAACATTGCAGTGAAAATGCTACTAAATAGAAAATAAAGTCAGTAACTATTAAGCAAATTGCTTCTGATTTTTATAACAAGGAAAAACTCTTTTGGCAAATGGTTCCATAGTTATAGAATATGAAGACATTTGGAACTTTTTTTCCCCAATATGAAAATGTCCCCAAATTATCAAGTTGAAAGGCACGTACCACTGCCCCAGCAGTTCATTCAAGTTGTCTTTAGCATGTAAAATTTAATTGTGCTTTTAGCTTGTTATCAACACAATATGGCCTTACAAAGTGACATCCGTGCATATGTATAATTTCTTTTCAAATGGACACATCCTCTTCCCCTTTTCTGTTTTCACTCTCTGAAGATCAATTTTTGTTAGTTCTCTGTTTTATAAAGGACCTAGTCCGTGATGGTCTCAGAAAGATACACTTTACAGTTTGTGCTCTAATGTACCTAGAAACCAAATTGGAGTTATCTTTGTGTCCTAATACAAAGTGAACTTTCCTGAAGCATCAGTGTGATGGTACTCCCAAATGGTCATTTGTTAGAATGCAAAAGTCCTGGATTATTATCTTTTCTCACTGGTTGTTTAAGGCTTACTTCACTTCCAGAAGAGATGATTGGCAAACTATTATCCATGTGATATCTGATAAGGTGGCCAACATTATCAAATACATGATCCTTGGTCCGCACCTTGAAAAGGAAATACAAATCTATTAGGTAAAATCATAAGAGTTCTTCTGAAAGGGATAAACAACCACAGGGTAAAAACAGACATTTCCTTGAATGAGATGACTGGCTGAACAAAGAAAAGTAAAGGTACTTTTCAATTCTGTATCCTTTAGTAAACTATTTTCTTATTCCCAATTATCTTTTTAAAGAAACTTTCATTCCCAGTTAGGAAAATGGTAAACACTTGTCACCTAATCCAAATTTGCAACCAACTTCTTTGCCATGTTACTTTCTGATACAGTCTATTATGTCCCTATTTGTATAAATATTTGCATCATAAAAGTATGACCACCTCTGCTGTCTTTGGGTTAGCATGGCATATCTTTATTCATCCTTTCACTTTCAGCCTATATGTGTCCTTAAATCTAAATTGAGTCTCCTATAAATAGCATACATATAGTTGGATCTTGTCTATTCAGCTATCCATCCAGCTATTCTGCATCTTTTGTTTGGGAAATTTAATCCATTTATGTTTAAATTAATTGTTTATAGAGAAGGACTTACTATTTTGTTCATTTTTCTTGTCCTGGCTCACTCCTGTCTACAGGCACCCTCTGCTCTAGCCATACCTCTTTGGTTTAATATTATTATACTGCTCTATTTGCTCCTGTGATCCTTCCCTATGCTCCAAATGTCCACCTTTAAAATGTCTGGCCTCTTTCAAGGTTCATCGTACATGTCAGATCCTGCAAAAAAGCCTTTTCAGTCAGCCTCAACCAAAGCAACCCCTCTATCCTGAGAAATACCATAATGCTTTGGCTGAACTATTCTTATGCTATTCACTCTTAATTATTTAAGCATCTGTTTTATGAAATTACAAGCACCCCGAAAGTAAAGTCTCTGTATGATACACAGTTAACTGTGAATCCCTGAACTTCTATGCAGTAGGTATTCATTTAATTCACTGAATTGCATTAAGAAGGGCAGAAAGAGGCTGCCCTTTAAGTGATCCGCTAGGGTGACTCCCACTCAAACTCCTCCACTAGCCTCTATTTACCACTTCCTGCTCCAGCTGGAGGGTTCAAGACAAAGTAAACCCTTAACCTTAAACACTCTTCAGTAGCAGGTTTTAGACCTATCATTCAGGGTAACCTGAGTCACAAGACTGAAACTGTAGTGTGGGTCAATGATACCTTGCCTTCAGGATCCACCAGAAGAAGATGTTTTGCCTGGCCTCCCTGTAGCCCACTCAGCACATACTGGCCAGGAGATGTTGCACTCTCTCGAACTAAAAAGTCCCCATCCTTCACCAAAAGGCTCTCTGCCGCTTTCCTGCTCAGCTTGCCATGGTAGCAGTCTTCATTCCGCAGCTGCTGCTTAATGTGTGGCAAAGAATGTGAGCTGGCAGGCTGGGCCGTGGCACCTGGCTGAACAGTTTCTGGTGCCACTGAAATCAAAAAACAGAGATACCACCAAGTTACCTTCTCATCCATCCTTTCATTCAGTCATTCATTCATTCAGAAAATATAACTTGAGGCCCTACTGTATGCCAGGTACTTTTTAAATAGTGCTATTTCTAGAACAATTGGGGTTTTTGTTTCCAGAACTTCCAATGGGCTCTAATTTAATGGTAGATCCAAACATTGCCTTTGGCTTCTGTTACAGGGAAAGGCCTGCCCAGGTGCAGGTGTTTTCCTTTCAAATGAGAAATGGGACTGACTCATGAGAACTGCTTTCATAAGTGCAGAGAGAGGCTCTTTATGTCCCAAGGGCTGTAGGTTAAGGAAAAAGAGGTTTATGCTGTACCTGGATTATAGATAACTTCTAAAACATTCCCAGATGCTTTGAAAATGCCTACAGTAACTTGGGCTATGCCCACTTTTAGCATCTAGCTTTTTCCTTTAATCCAAATTACCAATGTGTTTCTGAGATGCTTCTGTCCATAAACTTTAAAGCTATGCTAAAGCTCACAGCATTCCTATTAAATGACCACTCTGCTGTTTTTGTAATTCACCTGCCTGGACGAAGCAGAATTGATGAAGCAGAAGAAGGTAAAACATCAGGGAGGCATGGTCTGAGGCAAGGGCCCCTGGCTCTACAGAATAAATGCTATCCAAAGTTCAGAGCCCGGGGGATTAAGAAGGTACATTCAGGTAGCCTGTTATAGTATTACTGGTACTCACAGTAATAACAACTATTATGTAGTTCCCATTTATTAAGTATGATAGATACTGCTCAGTGCTTTACATATATTATCCTCAAAATCAGACAAGAAGGAAATGGATCTTTAAAAGGATTAAATGACTTACCCAAAGTCACACTGCTAATATGTTGTAGATCTGGGCTGTGAAATGAGATCTATCATGAGAGCCCAGGTTCTTAATCACCACACTCTAAGCCCCTTGGTTTAGGTGAGAAAATCTTTTCATTTTCAAAATTGGTCCAACCACTCTACAAAGGTCTCTAAGTAGATAGCAAGGCCATCTGGATGACATACATCTCCAGAAGCAGTATCACAAAATTCTTAGGTCTGAATCCAGATAAAAATTGTCTGTTTATTTTGTTGGCCATGCTGCACAGCATATAAGATCTTAGTTCCCTGACCTTAATCAAACCCAGGCTCCCTGCAGTGGAAGGGCAGAGTCCTAACCACTGAACTTCCAGGGGATTCCCAAAAGTTGCATGTCTAATATAGTAAATTTACTAGGAAAATAACCACAGAAATCAGATTTTGTCTTTTTAAGTGCAAAGGATCTTTCACATAGAAGCCAGATTTCTCTTTATAAATGCAAAGGAATGTTTATATACCCTTATGCAAGGGTCTCACAAATGAGAAATCTTCTTGACTTTAATTTTTACAAGTTACACAAGACAAGTGCCCTGTGGACATAATCCAGTCTCCTGTTAATACATTATAGGTTTTTCCCTACTGAAGAATATCTCGCTGTATATCACAATTTCAACACAGTATTCACGAATATATCTTTCTGAAAATGTCTTTAGTCTGTATCTAATGGCTAAAGATATTCTTCTCTACTAACATTCAGGCTCTATCTATTGTTAGCAGAAAAAAGGCTGAAGGAATGTGTCCAGATTTGATGAATATTTGTATTGGCCTTAGCACTGCCTGCTTTCAGGCATAACAGAGAACTTCTGATGAGTAGCTGGGTGTGTGTTTGTATAAGCAAGCGATACAGTGTTATGTGAGTGTGAGGGGGATGCATACACAGTGTGTTTAGGCACACACATCTTAGTGCATGATGGCTTTGGTTTATTCTGAGATTGTGTAGTGCTCTCGGACAAGGACAAAACAAAAGAAAAACAGACATTATATCATCTTGAAAAGAGGCAATAGATCATGGGTCAGCCTGAGGATACGGACATTATTTTCCTAACATAGTTTCCCAAATTATTACAATTTCAATCATCCAAACGTTTGCTAAAAATATAACTTTTCTAAAAGTTATAGAAGAAAAAGGATAAAAGTGATACCACTCAAATACAAAGGATCATAAGAGACTACTCTAAACAATTATATGCCAAAAAATTGGGTAACTTAGAAAAAAATGGATAGATTCCTAAAAACATACAACCCATCAAGCCTGAATCATGAAGAAATAAAAAATCCGAACAGAGGAATTACTAGCAAGAAAATTGAACAACTAATCAAAACCATCCAACCAAAAGAGTCCACAACCAGATGGCTTCACTAGCGAATTCTACCAAACATTTAAAGAGTAATTAATGTCAATTCTTCTCAGTCCCATCCAAAAAATAGGAAGGGATATTTCCAAACTCATTTTACAAGGCCAGCATTACTCTTAATACCAAAACCAAACAAGGACACCACAAGAATGGAAAATTACAGGCCAATATCACTGATGAATATATCTATGTAAGAATCCTAAAGAAATACTAACACACAAAAGTCAACAATAAATTAAAACAATCAAGTGGGATTTATTTCAGGTATAAAGAGAGTTCAATATCCACAAATCAATGTGACACACCACATTAAATGAAAGATAAAAACCATATGATCACCTCAATAGAGGCAGAAAAGGCATTTGACAAAATTCAATATCCATTCTGATAAAAAAAACCTCAACAAAGTCAGTATAGAAGCAACGTATATCAACATAGTAAAGGCCATATAAGTCCATAGCTAACATCATACTTAATGATAAAAAGCTCAAAACTTTTCCTGTAAGATCAGGAACAAGGATGCCCATTCTCACTACTTTTATTCAACATATTATTGGACGTCCTAACCAGAGCAATCAAGCAACAAAAAAAATACATCCAAATCAGAAAGGAAGACGTAAAACTGTCGTATTTGCAGGTGACATTATATACAGAAACCAATAAAAACTCCACCAGAAGTAAAACTACTAGAATAAACAAATTCAGTAAAATTACAGGATACAAATTAATATACAAAAATTAGTTTCATTTCTATACACTAAAAGGAACCAGAGATCATATTGCCAATATCCTCTGGATCGTGAAAAAAGCAAGAGAGTTTCAGAAAAACATCTATTTCTGCTTTATTGACTACGCCCAAAGCCTTTGACTGTGTGGATCACAATCAACTGTGGAAAATTCTCAAAGAGATGGGAATACCAGACCACCTGACCTGCCTCTTGAGAAACATGTATGCAGGTCAGGAAACAACAGTTAGAACTGGACATGGAACAACAGGCTGGTTCCAAATAGGAAAAGGAGTACATCAAGGCTGTATATTGTCACCCTGTTTAACTTACATGCAGAGTACATCATGAGAAACACTGGGCTGGAAGAAGCACAAGCTGGAATAAACATTGCCAGGAGAAATAGCAATAACCTCAGATATGCAGATGACACCACCCTTATGGCAGAAAGTGAAGAACTAAGGAGCTTCCTGATGAAAGTAAAAGGGGAGAGTGAAAAAGTTGGCTTCAAGCTCAACATTCAGGAAACTAAGATCATGGCATCCGGTCCCATCACTCCATGGCAAACAGATGGGGAAATAGTGGAAACAGTGGCTGACTTTATTTTGGGGAGCTCCAAAATCACTGCAGATGGTGATTGCAGCCATGAAACTAAAAGACACTTACTCCTTGGAAGGAAAGTTATGACCAACCTAGACAACATATTAAAAAGCAGAGACATTACTTTGTCAACAAAGGTCCATCTAGTCAAGGCTATGGTTTTTCCAGTAGTCATGTATGGATGTGAGAGTTGGACTATAAAGAAAGCTGACTGCAGAAGAATTGATGCTTTTGAACTGTGGTGTTGGAGAAGACTCTTGAGAGTCTCTTGGACTGCAAGGAGATCCAACCAGTCCATCCTAAAGACCAGTACTGTGTATTCATTGGAAGGACTGATGTTGAAGCTGAAACTCCAATACTTTGACCACCTGATGCAAAGAGCTAACTCATCTGAAAGGACCCTGATGCTGGGAAAGATTGAAGGCAGGAGGAGAAGAGGACGACAGAGGATGAGATGGTTGGATCCATCACCGACTCAATGGACATGAGTTTGGGTAAACTTCGGGAGTTGGTGATAGACAGGGAGGCCTGGCGTGCTGCGGTTCATGGGGTGACAGTCGGACACAACTGAGCAACTGAACTGAACTATATACTTTATACTAAGCTATTATATAGAGAAGTTAGAAAAACAACCCCATTTACAATAACATCGTAAAGAAAAAGATACTTAAGAATAAGTTTAACCAAGGAAGTGAAAGATCTGTACACTGAAAACTATGACATTGATGAAAAAAAAACTGAAGACACCAACAAATGGAAAGAAATTCTGGGCTCATTAATTAGAAGAATATTTTTTAAATGTCCATTGTACCCAAAGCAATCTACAAATTCAAGAGAATCCTATCAAAATTTCAATGGGATTTTTTTTTCACACAATCCCCCAAATTTGTATGGAACCACAAAAGATCTCAAATAACCAAAGCAATCTTGTGAAAGATGGATAAAAGTGAAGGCATCATGTATTCTGATTTCAAACTATATTACAAAGTTGGAAGATCCCCTGGAGAAGGGAATGGCAACCCACTCCAGTATTCATGCCTGGAGAATCCCATGGACAGAANGACAGGGAGGCCTGGCGTGCTGCGGTTCATGGGGTGACAGTCGGACACAACTGAGCAACTGAACTGAACTATATACTTTATACTAAGCTATTATATAGAGAAGTTAGAAAAACAACCCCATTTACAATAACATCGTAAAGAAAAAGATACTTAAGAATAAGTTTAACCAAGGAAGTGAAAGATCTGTACACTGAAAACTATGACATTGATGAAAAAAAAACTGAAGACACCAACAAATGGAAAGAAATTCTGGGCTCATTAATTAGAAGAATATTTTTTAAATGTCCATTGTACCCAAAGCAATCTACAAATTCAAGAGAATCCTATCAAAATTTCAATGGGATTTTTTTTTCACACAATCCCCCAAATTTGTATGGAACCACAAAAGATCTCAAATAACCAAAGCAATCTTGTGAAAGATGGATAAAAGTGAAGGCATCATGTATTCTGATTTCAAACTATATTACAAAGTTGGAAGATCCCCTGGAGAAGGGAATGGCAACCCACTCCAGTATTCATGCCTGGAGAATCCCATGGACAGAAGAGCCTGACAGTCCACGGGGTCACAGAGAGTCAAACACAACTGAGCAACTAACACTAACATAGTATTCAAAACAGTATGGTACTGGCATAGAAACAGACACATAGATCAATGGGACAAAACAGAGAGACAAGAAATAAATCTATACATACAGGGTCAGTTAATTTCCAACGAAAGAGCCAAAAACACACAACAGGGACAGGATAGTTTCTTCAATAAATGGCGTGGGAAAACTGGACAATCACATGCAAAAGAATGAAGCTGAATGCCCACCTTGTACCATTCACAATAATCAACTCAAAATGGATTAAAGAATTTTGCACCTAGTGTCCCCGGATATGTTCCAGTGTCTCCTAGTTCATACTCTATGATAACTTGAATAGAATTTGCATCCTACTGTTGTGTGAACATTATATAAATCTTAATTATGTTGAATTGGTTCACAGTGCTTTTCAGGCCTACCATATCCTTCTACTTTTCCATATATTCATTCTGTTAATTTTTGAGAGTTTGATATTGAAACTTCAATTAAAAATCTTAATCTATGTACTTTAAAAATTGTAATATATAGTGGAATCATATGGAACTTTGTTCTATATTTTCCAAATCTCCTGTAAATGTGTCATCATACTTTCATAATTTAAAAAGTAAAAAAGAAAGAGAAAAAAAAATGGATTAAATACTTGAACATAAAACCTGAGACCATAAAACTCTGAGAAGAAAACAAGGAGGTAAGCTCCTTGACATCAATCTTGGCAATGGTGTTTGGATTTGACACCAAAAACAAGGGCAACAAAAGCAAAAACAAACAAGTGGAAGTATTTTAGACCAAAAGTCTACACAGTAAAGGAAACCATCAAAGAAAAGGCAACCTACAAAATGGAAAAAATATTTGCAAATAATCTATCTGATGAATTAATATCCAAAATGTATGAACACATGCAACTCAACATCAAAAAATAAACAATCTGATTTTAAAATGGGTAGAGAAACTGAACAGACATCTTTCCAAAGAAAACACATAAGTGGCCAACAGATACATGTAAAGGTGCTCAACACCACTAATCGTTAAGAATGTGCAAATCAAAACCGCAATGAACTGTCACCTCACACTGGTTAGAATGGCCGTCATCAAAAAGACAAGAGATAAGTGTTGATGAGAGAAGAGAACCCTTCTGCACTGTTGGTGCGAATGAATGTAAACTGATGCAGCCATGTGGAAAATAGCATGCAGGTTCTTCAAAAACAATTAAAAAAAAAAAAACTGCCATATGACTTTTTGGTATATATCTGAAGGAAATGAAATCATTATCTGAAAGAGATATCTATACCCCCATGTGCACTGCAGCATTATTTACAATATCCAAGACATGGAAATAATCCTAAGTATTCCACTGGCAGATGAACAGATGAAGTAAATACACAGTAGGACATTATTCAGCCATAAAAAAGCAGGAAGTCTTGCCAACTGCCACAAGGACAGACCTTGAAGGCATTATGCTAAATGAAGTAACACAGAGACAGACAGACACTATGTGACCTGACTTATGTGTGAAATCCCCAAACAGAACTCACAGAAACAGAAAACAGACTGATGACTGCCAGAAGCAGAGTGAGGGATGGGGAAAGTGGTAAAAAAGGTGTTATCTTACAGTATATAAGACAAAGGGAAAACTACATGTCTATAAAGATGCATTACAAAGCCAGAGTAATTCATACATAGTAATCAATATACTGGTAAACAACAAGTGGGCCAATATAAAAAGCAGAATAAAGGCCCAGAAAGAGATTCCATATACAGGAGGAATCTAGTAAAATGGAGAGTGGCATTAGAAAAAGAGAAGATTGTTTAGTTAATGTAGTTTGGAAAATTAGATCACCTACATAAAATTAAGCTAGATCCCTATGTCTCATAGAAAATATAAAGTTTAGGTGAAATAAATAATTTATTTGGAAATGAAACTACAAAGGCAATAGAAGAAAACATAGTACAAGCTAGATAAAGAGGAGAAAATTTTAAAAGAATAGAAGGAAGATATAATAAAGATAAAAATAGAAGTCAAGGAAACAGAAACCAAAAAATTAAATAAAACCTGATTTCTTTGGAAAGAACAATTAAATTAATAAATCTCAAAACTGATCAAGAAAAAAGAACACAGAAATTACAAATAACAGGAAAGAGAGACGGCATCCTTCAGGCAATAAAAGGACAGTGACGGAGTAATATGAGAAATTTCATGTGTAATTGACTCTAAATGGACAGAGTGAAATACTACTAAGTTTTTAAGGAAGTTACATTGCAAAAGAAATCATAGTCCCTTTTAATATATGGCTTTTTGCCCTCTAAAGCAAACTCCAATCTCTCAAGTCCACATCAACAGGAGCTACGCAGCACAAGTGGCGAAACCCCAAGAAAGGCACTTTTTCCCACATCTGCTTTAGATGGACACACGAAGGACGAAGGCAGCAACAACCCAGATGACAGTGGACGTGCAGATTCTTTCTATAATGCTGAACCAGTCCACGCAAATCTACTTCTCCCCGTCTAGCTCAGGGAGTCTTCACAATCACTGCCCGGCAGGATTCGGTAATCACTACGGACCAGCGATTTACCGTGCTCCCAGGACTCCGTCTGCAATGCAGGAGACCCGGGCTCGATCCCTGGGTTGGGAAGATCCCCTGGAAAAGGGCCTGGCAACCTACTCTAGTATTCTTGCCTGGAGAATCCCATGGACAGAGGAATCTGGTGGGCTACAGGTCCAGAGGGTCACAAAGAGCTGGACATGACTGAAGCGACCTTCTTTTTTTTAATGGACCAGTGACTGCTGTGTGTTTTATTTGCTTCCCTCCTGGGAATGTGGATTTTTATTGCGGCTATTCTTATTCCTCATTCTTTAATTTTGGATGCGGAAGGGGGCAGACAACTTGGCAAATAGGATGCCCATACAGTCTTGACTGAAAGGACTTCACCGTCACCCACGTGTCACAGACTTTAGGCAGGATACTATAATTATTTGTTGTATTTGCAAGGTCAAATGTTCTATGTGAAAATAAGAGCTCATAGATATCTGAGTGGCAGAAAGGTGTGCTGTGGCAGGGATAGTTAGTTGTGTATCAATATTTATTCTCCCTTTCATTACATAATGGAATTCCTTATTTTTTAGCTGAGCACATGGCCACCCAGCTAGAGTAACATGGAGCTAGGTATGGGCCCATGTCTAAGTTCTGCCAATGGCAGGTTAAGAACAAATGCCACTTCTGGGTCATGTCCTTCTTTACTTCCCACTGGTTGAATACAGATGTGATGGTGAGAGACTGAGCTCTTAGACTAAAGACAGAGGAACTTAGACCAAAGCCAAGTTCTTATACCAGAGATGGAAGCCAGTGTCCAGATTGGCAAAGCTGTTCTACAAGTCCGCTACCATCTATCTTTGGGGCTAGTGGGTAAAATAAATAAACTTCAGTCCTTTTTACACTGTAGGATTTAAGGGTTGTTTTTTTCTTATGGCAGCCAAGACTGAAAATAATAAAGAATAAACAGTTTCAGTACGAATGATTTCCTTCTGCCTTGTTTGATCAGAATAAAGATTATGTCAGAGCTTTACCAATAGCAGTATGACAGGATGAATTGAGGAGCCCTGAAGGCATTTTTAAAGATATAATAGGTTCTTGTCTCTGGATTTGTTTTTGGTTTGTTTTAGTGAACTAATTAGTAACTAATCTGGGCAAGGAAGGCTAAGTATGCCTAAAGAAGCTAAAGAGAATTTTTGAGGAAGGAAGGAAAGAAACAGTAGGAAACATTATAGAGGAAAGGGTGTATTTAAGACATTCTGCACAAAATTATGTATAAAGTTATCCTTACTCCATTGTACTGTGGTGGCGGTTTAGTCGCTAATTCATGTCCAGCTCTTGTGACCCCCATGGACTGTAGCCTGCCAGGCTCCTCTGTCCATGGGATTTTCCAGGCAATAATACTGGGGTGGATTGCCATCTACTTCTCCAGGGGCTCTTCCCAATCCAGGGATTGAACTCAGGTTTCCTGCACTGTAGGCAGATTCTTTATCAACTGAGCTACCAAGAAAGGCCCATTCTGCCTTACTGGATTTTCTTAAATCAACATTATTTACACTTTGGGAGTTAAATTTTTTTTTTTGAGGGAGTGACGATACACTGAAATTAACCTCAAGAAGGTAGCAAGAAGGCCAGGAGGGCTATGGTATATTAAATTCTCAATGGAAATAAAGAGTGAGAGAGGACCAGAGACCTAAATTATTAAACATGTTGTCACAAAGGTAGGGAGAGGGAAAAAAGATGAAAAAGAGAAAGGGACTGGAATCATGAAAACACATTTAGACATTACAATTTTGGACAGAACAAACCTTATTTACTTTCAACTAATGATAGGAATGTTGTTATGGATTAATTTTGCCTTTCAAATTATTGAACTGCCTATGAAAAACGCCAAGTTTCTTTGCTTGAGTTGTAAATGATGGAATATCCCAGATCACCTAATTTGGATCACTCACTAAATGCATTTTCTAATAAAACACTGAGTGTATGCTCTTATAAAGTTACTTTCAAAACCTTAGGTCCGGAAACTTTTTTCAAAACACTGTCCCTCTAATAAGACTTCCCTGGTGGTGCAGTGGGCTAAGCCTCTACCCTACCAATGCATGGGGCATGGGTTTGATCCCTGGTCGGGGAAGTTCCAAATGCCATGGGTTGTGGACAAAAATAAAAACACTGTCCCTCTAATATGTGTTATGTTAGCCACACAGGCTACTCAACATTAAACAGTTAAATTCACTGCAGAAAGCTGAACTCATTGCATATCCCATCATTCATGGCACAAGATGTCCTCTGTGGTAGACACAGAGATGCACTATCCAGATCCCCCTTAAAAGAAGGACCAAGTACCCCAAGTACCCTAGATCCCTTCAGGGTCTCCCTCAGCTGCAGAGAGCTGTTTGCCCAATGGCCTGCCATCCCTCATGGGCCCACAGCTAAAGACTGAGATAAGTGGGGCTAAAAGGCCCTGCCCTTGGGCCCAGCATGAAACAACACTGATGGACCTCCGTCCTCTCTCTACAGTTGGCTGAGGTTTTGTCAGGCCTGCCTGGTTGCTCCACCTCTCCCTCTGCCCAAGCCTGCTTTCTTCCCCTCCGTTCCTGTACTGCTCACGATAAAGATCCTGCATGTCCAGCTCTATCTCAGAGTCTGCTTCCAGAGAACCCAAATGGGTTCTTTCACTGCCAAGAGTGATCTTGGAAAACTTGCATGAAGATAGCTCACTTGCCACCTGGATGGTAATGAAAACCTTTGTCTCATTCTAGAGAGTTAAAGTGGTCTAGTGAAGCCTAGCCTCAGCAACATTTCCTTTTAAATTCCATTCTGTTATTGCAGCCACATTAGGTGAAAAGTTAATCTTGGCAGTCTAGAGCTACTTGCTGGGCTAGTGAAAGAACTTTCTCAGTGACTGGTTCTCCATCTTTGGAGTGAGCCAAATTTGACACCAAGTTAATCTCTGAGTCCAATAAGCTTCAGTTTTATGAAAAGCATTTTTTTAGGACCACAGGCTTGTCTAACTCAATGAAACCAAGCCATGCCCGTGGGGCAACCCAAGACGGGCGGATCACAGTAGAGAGGTCTGACAGAATGTGGTCCACTGGAGAAGGGAATGGCAAGCCACTTCAGTATTCTTGCCTTGAGAACCCCATGAACAGTATGAAAAGGCAAAATGATAGGATACCAAAAGAGAATCTCCCCAGGTCAACAGGTGCCCAATATGTTACTGGAGATCAGTGGAGAAATAACTCCAAAAAGAATGAAGGGATGGAGCCAAAGCAAAAACAATACCCAGTTGAGCATGTGACTGGTGATAGAAGCAAGATCCGATGCTGTAAAGAACAATATTGCATAGGAACCTGGAATGTCAGGTCCCCGAATCAAGGCAAATTGGAAGTGGTCAAACAAGAGATGGCAAGGGTGAACGTCGATATTCTAGGAATCAGCGAACTAAAACGGACTGGAATGGGTGAATTTAACTCAGGTGACCATTTTATCTACTACTGCAGGCAGGAATCCCTCAGAAGAAATGGAGTAGCCATCATGGTCAACAAAAGAGTCCGAAATGCAGTACTTGGATGCAACCTCAAAAATGACAGAATGATCTCTGTTTGTCTCCAAAGCAAACCATTCAATATCCCAGTTATCTAAGTCTATGCCCCAACCAGTAATGCTGAAGAAGCTGAAGTTGAATGGTTTTACGAAGACCTACAAGACCTTTTAGAACTAACACTCAAAAGAGATGTCCTTTTCATTATAGGGGACTGGAATGCTAAAGTAGGAAGTCAAGAAACACCTGGAGTAACAGGCAAATTTGGCCTTGGAATGCAGAATGAAGCAGGGCAAAGACTAATAGAGTTTTGCCAAGAAAATGCACTGGTCACAGCAAACACCCTCTTCCAGCAACACAAGAGAAGACTCTACACATGGACATCACCAGATGGTCAACACCAAAATCAGATTGATTATATTCTTTGCAGCCAAAGATGGAGAAGCTCTATACAGTCAACAAAAACAAGACCAGGAGCTGACTGTGGCTCAGATCATGAACTCCTTATTTCCAAATTCAGACTTAAATTGAAGAAAGTAGGGAAAACCGCTAGACCATTCAGGTATGACCTAAATCAAATCCCTTATGATTATACAGTGGAAGTGAGAAATAGATTTAAGGGCCTAGATCTGATAGACAGAGTTCCTGATGAACTATGGAATGAGGTTCGTGACATTGTACAGGAGACAGGGATCAAGACCATCCCCATGGAAAAGAAATGCAAAAAAGCAAAATGGCTGTCTGGAGAAGCCTTACAAATAGCACTGAAAAGAAGAGAGGCGAAAAGCAAAGGAGAAAAGAAAAGATATAAGCATCTGAATGCAGAGTTCCAAAGAATAGCAAGAAGAGATAAGAAAGCCTTCTTCAGCAATCAATGCAAAGAGATAGAGGAAAACAACAGAATGGGAAAGACTAGAGATCTCTTCAAGAGAATTGGAGATACCAAGGGAACATTTCATGCAAAGATGGGCTCGATAAAGGATAGAAATGGTATGGACCTAACAGAAGCAGAAGATATTAAGAAGAGGTGGCAAGAATACACAGAAGAACTGTACAGAAAAGATCTTCACGACCCAGATAATCATGAGGATGTGATCACTAATCTAGAGCCAGACATCTTGGAATGTGAAGTCAAGTGGGCCTTAGAAAGCATCACTAAGAACAAAGCTAGTGGAGGTGATGGAATTCCAGTTGAGCTGTTTCAAATCCTGGAAGATGATGCTGTGAAAGTGCTGCACTCAATATGCCAGCAAATTTGGAAAACTCAGCAGTGGCCACAGGACTGGAAAAGGTCAGTTTTCATTCCAATTCCAAAGAAAGGCAATGCCAAAGAATGCTCAAACTACCGCACAATTGCACTCATCTCACACGCTAGTAAAGTAATGCTCAAAATTCTCCAAGCCAGGCTTCAGCAATATGTGAACCGTGAACTCCCTGATGTTCAAGCTGGTTTTAGAAAAGGCAGAGGAACCAGAGATCAAATTGCCAACATCCGCTGGATCATGGAAAAAGCAAGAGAGTTCCAGAAAAACATCTATTTCTGCTTTATTGACTATGCCAAAGCCTTTGACTGTGTGGATCACAATAAACTGTGGAAAATTCTGAAAGAGATGGGAATACCAGACCACCTAACCTGCCTCTTGAGAAATCTGTATGCAGGTCAGGAAGCAACAGTTAGAACTGGACATGGAACAACAGACTGGTTCCAAATAGGAAAAGGAGTACGTCAAGGCTGTATATTGTCACCCTGCTTATTTAACTTATATGCAGAGTACATCATGAGAAACGCTGGACTGGAAGAAACACAAGCTGGAATCAAGATTGCCGGGAGAAATATCAATAACCTCAGATATGCAGATGACACCACCCTTATGGCAGAAAGTGAAGAGGAACTAAAAAGCCTCTTGATGAAAGTGAAAGAGGAGAGCGAAAAAGTTGGCTTGAAGCTCAACATTCAGAAAACGAAGATCATGGCATCCAGTCCCATCACTTCATGGGAAATAGATGCGGAAACAGTGGAAACAGTGTCAGACTTTATTTTTGGGGGCTCCAAAATCACTGCAGATGGTGACTGCAGCCATGAAATTAGAAGATGCTTACTCCTTGGAAGAAAAGTTATGACTGACCTAGATAGTATATTCAAAAGCAGAGACATTACTTTGCCGACTAGTCCGTCTAGTCAAGGCTATGGTTTTTCCTGTGGTCATGTATGGATGTGAGAGTTGGACTGCGAAGAAGGCTGAGCGCCAAAGAATGGATGCTTTTGAACTGTGGTGTTGGAGAAGACTCTTGAGAGTCCCTTGGACTGCAAGGAGATCCAACCAGTCCATGCTGAAGGAGATCAACCCTGGGATTTCTTTGGAAGGAATGATGCTAAAGCTGAAACTCCAGTATTTTGGCCACCTCATGAGAAGAGATGACTCATTGGAGAAGACTCTGATGCTGGGAAGGATTGGGGGAAGGAGAAGAAGGGGACAACCGAGTCTGAGTGAACTTCGGGAGATGGTGATGAACAGGGACGCCAGGCGTGCTGCGATTCATGGGGTCGCAAAGAGTCGGACACAACTGAGCGACTGAACTGAACTGAACTGATAGGCTTTGGCTTGTTTTGCTTTTATTTATTTATGCTCCTCTTTATAGACTTATTCCTGGAAGCAATCTGGCAGGAAAATGATGTTTGTCTTACTGTATTTAACTCATATTATACAGTTGAAGAAAGATGTCATCTTATTTTATGGCTATACATACGACTTACTAAAGGTTTTACAATGAATAAAATTAACATCATCACTAAACAGTACTGAAATAGAGGCCACTGTTCCTCATGCAAACAAACATGATCTCTTGGCTTTGACAATCCTTCCCTCAGGAAAAGGACACAGCAGAAAGAAAAATTGGGAGTTGATTCAAAGTGTTTGAAAAGATGATTCAAAATCAAAGTTCTCAAACATTGAAATCCATAACATCTTTACAAAGTTCTAATCTATATAATCTGTGATGAGGGAGGGATTGAGATAACAAAGAATTCTTTTAACTCCCCGAAAAATGAGGCTAAGGAAATAGCATTTTAAAAATGAGAGACAGTGAACTAAATAGTGGCACCCAAAAGATATGCTCAAGTCCTGACTCCTGGTACCTGCAAATGTGACCTAATTAGCAAAAGGGGTCCTTGCAGATGTAATTAATTTAAGCATCACCAGATGAGGTCTTCCTGGATTTCTGGCCCACCTATAAGGGAAAGGCACTGTCCTGTAAGAGAAAGGAAAGGGAGCCTTGAGACATGGGAGTAAGGCCAATGAAGACTGAAGCAGAGATTGGAGTGGCATGTCTCAAGACAAGGAACACCAAGAATTGCTGGCAGCCACCAGAAGCTAGGAGATAGGCATCAAACCAGTTCTCCTCCAGAGCCACAGGACGAGCCAAGCCAACCCGGCTGCCATCTTGATTTAGGACTTCTGGCCTCCATCACTGTGACAGAAGACATCTCTCCAATTCTAGGACACCCAGTTTAATGATAATTTGTTATAGCAGCACAGGAAACTAATACAGGCAAAGAGCAGCCACTTACTCTCCTGGTGGCATGGGCTCCCCAGTGGGTGAGGTGAGCTTTGATTTCCAGCAGGGCCAAGTGTGCTTCGAAGAGCCTGTGTATTGATGTAGCAAGGGTCATCGAAAAGATCCCCTCGACAAGAGTGCTTCATCAATGCCGCCTCTCGCTGGGACAGCACCCCTCTCTTGTGTGCATTACCTGTAGTGAGTAAAGATCATTGTATGGTGTTTTTGCTTTGTAAACAATAAATAAAACCATGGCTGAGTCCAGCACTGACAGGAAGGGAAAAGCCACACCCATGCCATGCAAGGAATGAATATTAACCTGGAGATTTGACCTGTAAAAAGAAAATAACCACCAGTCTTTGAGGGAAAGCATCCTTTCTTGGCCTCCCTGCCCCTCCCCGCCTGTCCCTCAGCTGACCCTTTGCTTCAACAGCAGACAAACCAAGAAAATGTGAAGGAGAAACAGCCAGGGGGATAGGGGTTGGGGGGATGGGAAGGGAGCTGACTGTCCAGCTAACAGCACAAACTCACAAATGACGCTGCTCAGAGTTGTAGCCCTGGAACCAAGACAGCATATACCATATGGAACTTGAATATCTACTATTTATTTCAACAGCTTTTCAAAAGACTCATTACTTAATTTTAAATTATTAACCGTGAGAAGTCTTTCTTCCCTCTTTGCCAAAGTTTTGTTTCGCCAAGCTCAGCCCTGCACCAGCTGCTGCTGTTCATTCTGTCGTCTAATGGAAAGAACCTGCCCCTCAGGTTAGCTCCTCCTTTCCCTTACTCCGCTTTCTCCCCTCTGTCCTATTTAATACTTGTGGCCAGAATGATCTTTTTACAACTGAAAATCTGATCCTATTTCTCAGAGGTTTAAAAACATATTCACTGCTTCCCCCTGCTCTTGGGATACAACTCAGACTCTTCAACAAGCCAGACCCTGCTCTAGGGCGCCCAACTCCCCTAGCACCCTAGTCCTCCTATTTCTGCCCCTGCTCACACTGGCCTTCCTGCAAAATAATCCCCACCATAAGGCCATCTTCTACGACATGCCCTTCCCTCTCCTCCTCCATCACCCTCATCCTTAGGTGAGGTCAGTTTAAACAAGTCTTTCTCAAGAGAGCGTTCTCTGACCTTCTCAGACTAGACTATGTCTCTCTGTTTTCCTCTGAAGCCCGTATCACAAGAGTAATTAACTCGATTCTGTTATTATATTTCTTAAAATCTGTACTGCCTCTAGACTGCATGTTCCATGAAGACAGAGATCCTGTCTATCTTCTTCACAGCTGCAGCCCTTGCCTCTAGCACATGCCTGGCATACACTATGACATCAACAAATAGTTACTGAATGAATGGATAATCGAACCATATTTCACTACCTGATGGCATGAAGTAATTTGTACCTCTCTCCTGGTCCTGTCCTGCGAATGCCAGGATAGAATGTTCTTGCTTTTCTGTTTAAACAAGTGCATTTACAGCTCTGGTCATATGTATACAACATTCCCGTGAGGCTGCACCTGGAGTAGTGACATTAAGACTCCATTGTCTCACTTAAACAACATCAGTCCTTCCAGCCAGTTAAACCCCTTCAGGGTACCAACTTCACACTGGATTCTGCATCTTAGTGAATAGTGCTATGATTCTTACACACAAGTATGGAAACCTAAGAACACAACAAATAGGAGAAGCCCAGCCAAGACTAAAGCCCTACTACCTGATCCTCCTTGTTCCTCTCTGCCAGTCCTTACCCATCACCCTGTCCCATGTCTTATCCACACATGGGATATTCTGAGGGAGGAGTGGGATTTAACAGAGGAAGGGGCAATAAAGCACCTTGTTTCTCTGTTGCCTTTGGCAACATATGACTGTTTCTATTTGCTTAGTTAAGTGGATTTATGAATTAGGTGATCTTGTTTAAACTAAACTTACTTTCACAAATAGCTAAAATATTTTCACACGTACACTTTCACAAATACTTTCACAAGTAGCTAAAAGATTACTGCAAGGAAATCAAGGATTGAAGATCATTCTTTAACTGAATAAAAGCACCTCCTTAGCTACATTATAAGTTTATGAACAAGAATAATCTAGTTAGATCAGAATTTTGGCTTCCTAACAGTTAAAGTTATCAAGACTAAAATGTGGATTTATGTCTATTTCATCAGCAATGCTCTAGATGTACACTGGGCCTTGAGATAATTATCTAAAGATAGTATTCAGCCACTGCAATTAGCAAGATTTTTTTTAAAAAATGTCTACTGTTAACTCGAACTGAAATTTCCTGTTGTTGTATATTTTATAATACATGCATAATATGTTAGTATAGAGAACTTATGCATGATTGAATTAATATCTACTTAGGAGTGCTTGCTCAAAGAAATTTACTGAAAGTGGAATGTGATCAAAAGTATAAAAGGTCTGCTTCTAAATTGACATGGACCTGGGTTCAGATCATTGCAGGGGCCCTTCTTACTATTTGTGCAACCCAGGGGAAGTTTCTTAACCTCTCTAAGAATCAGTTTTCATATCTGTAAAAGGATGCTGGATTTAAAATACATTATGAAGATTAAACTAAAGAATGTGGGTGAGTACCTCACTAAGCATGATTCCCACCTTGCAGCAGGCATTCCTCTCACTGCTCAGCTGTGTGTTTATTCACTGATGCTGGGCCTCTGCACACATAACTGTGTTATGGTAACATCCTCGCCACCCATTTCTTGCCCCAACTCCTATTTGTCCTTTAAGATTCTGTTCTGAATCCCACTCTTCCAGGAAGCCTTCCACACTCCTCACTCCCCGTCCCCATCCCAAGCCGGGTAAGGTGCTGCTCCATAATAAACTGTAGGTCTCTGTTTACGCCTCTGTCGTCCCCTTAAGACTGCAAATTCCTTCAGTCCCAAGGAGAGACTAGAACCCATTTATCCATGTGTCTTCTTCATTATCAATGCCTGGTATGAAGCAGGTCAAAAGAAAAATGTCTGTCAGCTGAATGAACAGATGACTGAATGTCTATCCAGTTTCTCTTTCTTAGCAAATGTGACCCTACCACATCCTGAAGACTCCAAGTTAACCTTTAGCATAGGGTGCTGACTCATCTGCCCCTCAGAGAGCACTGGCATGAGCTGAACACATTAAGTTTACCATCTCACAGGCTTACACAAAAGCACCAATGTCTATATAGTCTCTCTTAAAAAAACCACCATTCCTTTTTTTTCAAATGCACCATTATATCTAAGTAAGCAAAGAGGTCTTAAATTAAAAAAAAAACTCACCTCATGCCCAAATTTAAAATCTTCCTAGGGTAAAGTGTGTGGCTGATGAGACCTTAACTACACATGCCAGGCATTATGCATTCCAAAAGTTCTTTGTGCCAAGTATTACTCTGAGAAACTATCCAATCTGCCAAAGAGAAGATTTGTGGCAGAAAATAAATACATACATAGTGTGTATACTGGAGGTACCAAAGTTTTAAAGTGAAAGCTCTTAGGGCTTGTGGGAATTTAACATCTTTTTGATTAAAAATATCAATATTTTCATTGTAACTTGAAGGCTAGGGAAACAGTATGCTATTTTGTTAATTATTTTTTCCACGGGGAATTTATTATTAAGGACAAGGATCTTATATACACCTTGCAATAATATAATTAACTCCTTCAACAGCAAGAAGCCTACTGCAGTACTTATTATACACCAGAATTCAAATTTTAAGTCAATATTTTAATAAATAAATATATTTGAATTAAAAAGCAAAAATGTATTTAAAATATTTGAATAGGTGTCTCTCAAATGCTTACATATTAATCTCTGGGAAAAGCCATTAAAAACTGTCTATTTGCTATTTTGGCAACTCCTCTTAATTTAGAGACTGGTCATGAATTTCAGATCACTTTTAAACACCTTTTTTTTTTTTTTTTTTGCATTTCTTTTTCTTGGGGATGGTCTTGATACCTGCCTTCCACAGTTCAAAAGGCATTCTCTTTATCAGATCTAGTCCCTTAAATCTATTTCTCACTTCCATTGTATAATCATAAAGGATTTGATTTAGGTCATACCTGAATGGTCTAGTGGTTTTCCCCACTTTCTTCAATTTAAGTCTGAATTTGTTATGTTATCTTTTACTACCAAAAAAAAAAAACTAATTCAGCTCATATATGTACTATAAGCTAAATGCTAATTCTCCAGAAGCAATGATTATATCAATATTCTTTTTAATCCCATGTCTCTGAATTCCTATCACTGGAATTCGAGAGACCCAGGTTCAATCCCTGGGTCGGGAAGATCCCCTGGAGAAGAAAATGGCAACCCACTCCAGTACACTTGCCTGGAGAATCTCAGGGATGGAGGAGCCTGGTAGGCTACAGGCCATGGGGTCGCAAAGAGTCGGACACGACTGAGCGAGTTCACTTTCACTTTAAACACTTGCCCAAGTCATTACAGGCAGGCCCCAAGATAGGAACCCCTGATTTCTGGGTGTCTGCGGATGAAAAGACTATCTAGTTTGCAAAGTCCTTACTGCCACAACAGCAGGGACTGACACCTGTCATGGTCCCCGCAGCAGGGGTTGAGTCCCTCGATCCCTCCACGGGCTGCGTGGCTAAGCGCTGGGGAAACCGCAGCAGGGGTTGAGTCCCTCGATCCCTCCACGGGCTGAGGGGCTAAGCGCTGGGGAAACCGCAGCAGGGTTTGAGTCCCTCGATCCCTCCACGGGCTGAGTGGCTAAGGGCTGGGGAAACCGCAGCAGGGGTTGAGTCCCTCGATCCCTCCACGGGCTGCGTGGCTAAGCGCTGGGGAAATAGCGTCACAGTACTCTGGCTCCCACTGGGAATTAGAACCTGCTTTTCTAAGAAAACAATGAGGTAGCTCAGTGCTTTTCAGGTGAAGAGGATATCCAGCTGGAGGGTTTTTTTCAAACTATAAGCACCATCTGTCACCTCCCCAAGATTCTGAAAAGTTCCCAGCTATGAACTGTTACATTAGGGCCACCAAAAAGGAAGACAGTGTACTGAAGCTGGGATCAGTCGTAGACTACTCCACCGAGTATAACGCAAGAACAGATGCTTACAACAGAATTTCCTATTGTTGTATTGGTCATTACAAAATATATACACAAGCTTTAGCATAGGAAACCAAAATAGCAGAACATGGTCACCTGTCCAGGAGACAGCCGTCATGGCTAAAATTAATTCTGTGGAAAAATAGGTTCCAGGCTCCAAATAAGCATTTATTAGAAAAGTCTGTTCTTGAGTTTCAATCTGGTAATAGATTAGGCCATGTATAAAGCATGAAAGAATGAAGGGTTACACTGTTTGTTGATTTAAAGGAGACATAAAACCAAGATAAACAGAAACAATAAATTAGATTCTATGACAAGGATATACTTATAAAAAGAAAAATCTTGAGTAAAGTTGAAATAGCATTGCTCTAGGGGGAATGATACTTCAAAAATGTAAAATAAAAATCAAGGTGAGAGCTTTTGAGGGAAGTGAAAGAAAGCCCTTGCCCCTTTTTTTCTGATGGTAGTTGCTGTGATTTAGCACATGCAACATCATTCTAGAAAGGTTGAGGATTTTCACTCAGTGAAGCCAGGTGGCTGAGGTGAGGAGAGCGTGCCACAACAACTACATAATGGAGAGAGGGGAGATGAGCTGGGAAGAGACATACTGGAGTAGGGAGAAACATTCTGGAGCTCCCTAGGACTCTGTTCCAGATCCCAAACTCACCTCTGGCTCCCCCTGTACTTTCTCCCTGCAGTGATCACGGAAGTGGTCCTGGCACACAGGAATTTCAGTATTCCTTTATACCTTCCTTTCCCTCCTGCTCCCTCTCCGGTTCCCTCTCTGGGCCCCCACTCACCCCCTCAGGTCTTGTTTGGCTGTCACTTCCATAAGGAGACCCTCTCTAGTCCTCCGGATTAAGTTAGGTTTCCCAGTTATTTGTTCCCGCAGTATCCTGGGCTTTGAAATGCTCATCATATTTGTAAGCACTGGTTTAGGTTATGCCCTCTGGCGACACTGCAAGCTTCATGAAAGCCAATTGCATCTCCACCCCCAGCACTAGCTCAATGCCTGACCCACAGAGGTCCTGATGATCACTGAGTGCATTGTTGGGTAAATGAAGAACATAGAATGAGATAAAATAGGACACGGAGCTACTTCAGAGTGACCTTCAGCACAGGTAGAAAATGGATACAACAGTACAAAGCACATGTGGTAGGCTCCTGACTATTAAATTCTCGGTTAGGAATGTCCAGAGTAAAGGAAAAAAGGAAAGAACAAAGGGACTGCAGCTCCTGGTGAACACAGGTTTAAAAATACATTTACACTTGATACTAATTTAATTTGCTTTTAGTCTTATTATTAAGAATACATTCAGAATTTTACGTAAGCTTAAAGAACGGCATAGTTCAGAAAGAATTATGTTTTAAAAAATTTTAAATACTACCTAAGTTCATAACTCCTATTATTTTGCAGGGTAGAGGAAAGTGATCATAGCGGTACCAAAATCCTCATGTATCCCTACTGTATAAGAAATAATAAAATTAATGGATTACATTGAAAAAATTCTATAAGAAACATGCAAATACCCATGGAAGTAAGAGACTACCTTCTAGTTGGCAAGCTGCTGCTAATTTGACTCCCCAGGCGTAGTTATCCAGCTCTATCCCCCAGCTCATTATTTATAATGTCCAGTCATCTTCTACTCTAAAGCTGCAAAACTTTCCTTCCCAAAGAAATACTTTCAACAATGTATAAGAATAAAATGACGAGCAGTAGAATGTTTTAATGAAAATACATTTTCAACGTGATAGTCTATGTATGCCCTACAATCGTGTTGTGGAAGAGTTGTGCCCAACGCCAATTATCTTGTAATAATAAGACATTTAATGCCCTGGCAAGTATGGGGTGTATGAACTTCTAATTGGGACTCTCACATTTCAGATCTCTTTTTGTTCCCTGTGCCAAGCAGAAATAAAGCTTTTCTCTTAATCCTAATGGATCTGACAAGCATCAATTTTCATGTTGGCTTACTGTCTGATATTCTTTGAAGTGGAACTCCCTTGAGTTGTGAGTAGAGAAATCACCTTTCCGGTGAGAGAGCTTTCATGATATTAAGCAGTGAAAGGCTCCTTAAAGCAGACTGTAGTGTGGAAGAGTACACAGGAGCAAGCGAGAACCACAGCTTTCTCACTGACACACACAGCATCCTGTGCTTTTCAGAGTGTGGGAAGGTTTCTCAGTGTTTGGTTATATACATCTGACTTTCCCATGAAATATTTAAGAGCAAGGGCCACACACGATCACGTAACATACAAGGAATAAGAAGTGCGGCAGATAGGGAAATGCAATTGTACCTACCTATGGCCCTGCTTTGTTCCAGACAGTTCTCATACATGCTGCTGCACTTGGAGTTTCCAGGCTGTGTGAACAACAAATTGTGAAACATTTACAAACATAGTATTAAGTTCATAAACTTGCAAAAGACACATAAGGCTCCCAGCAGAATTTAGTAGAAAACATCACTTTCTGACACAGGAAGTGAGATAAAGTGAGAAAAAGAAACTGATATTTTGAATGGGAAGTATAGCCTCCTTTCTCAGTGAATTGTTTTCGAGCTGCAGAGGTGGGTCTGATTAGGGTGTGGGGGGTCATAACCGGAAGGTCTATACCCTGAGGGTTATTGCTTCTGCTTGGGAGGTCACATTCCAGGACTCAATCCAAGCTCAGCCAGAAAGTGTGATTTCCAGGACACTTGTACAAACACTGGCCATTTAGCAAACTTCTATCTAACTGTGAGTTGGCAGATTGGAGCCATACTCTACTGAGGTGTATGCCAGACTCACTTTTCATCCCCGAAAAATCTCATGCTATCAAAGGCTTCGATTATCCATATACACATCTCTCTTCAGTAACAGTATGGGATCCACTGACACCTTTGAGAAGGGCAGTATCTATGCTTTAGAAAGATTAATCCATCAGTACCACGCAGGAAGGTTTAAGGGAATGAAACCGGAGACAGAGAAGGGGACTTCAGGGTCACCTGAGCAAATCTGGACCAGAACTTAGAAAGATGAAATAGGAAAGATATAGGCTGAGTAGATTCAAGATATTTTCATGGTAGGATCCTAGGTCTTGAAGACTGAGTTGATATATGGCCTAAAGTGTGAGAAAACAAAAAAACTGTAGATTAGTGAAAGAACAGGAATGCCATTAATAAACTTGAGCACGTCAGGAGAGGAATCTGGCTTGGAGTCAAGGTAAAATGCTGAGTTTAATCACAGCTGGAAAGGCAGGTATGGCTGAAGACAAAGAAGCTGGTGGAGTGTGTACACAGGTGGCATGTCAGAGGAAAAACCAGGGCTAAGGGCGGAGCATTGGAAAGGGAGTCCACGGCAGTAAAGCAGATGCTTGGTTTCACAGGGGTGGGCATGCAAGAAAACAAGATCAAAAAAAGGTAACATGCAACTTCCTTTGAAATGCATCCAAAATAAGAAGCATCGATGGATGATAGCTACATAGGGTGACAGGGCAAATAGAGTAAAATTATAATTATAGAATCTAGATGGTGAGTATTCATGTGTAATTCTTTCAACTTTTTTCTATATTTGAATATATTCGTAATAAAGTTTTAGAAAACAAGAAAAAGAAAGAAAAGCAGCAACTAAAGATGCAGAATGAATGACACATGGAAATGTTTTAGAAACTAACAGAAGAGGTCTAAAAAAAAGAAGAGAAAGCCAACAGGTATCACACGCTAGAAACAGATTCAAAATACTGAAGGAAATAGATTTAGCAATTAAACTGACAACCAAACAACCAAAAAACCACTGGTGAGCACTGTAAAAGAAATTTCTATCGAGCTGTCAAGCAGAGTTCAGATTTTGGAAGTGTAGTGTGGATGTGAATGCAGAAATACAGTGTTTTCTACAAGTCTGTGGATGAAAGGAAGATGACAGGGCGGTGGGACATTATTAGATGGGTTGGGGGAGTCCAAGTTTATCTGCAGACAGAGAGAAATAACTGGTATACAGAGAAAAAAATAAAGATGGAAATACAGATTGATGGACAGAACAAGGGCATAGTGTCGGTGAGAGGGAATAGGGTTGGGAGCTCAGAGGAAGGATTAGCTGTGGAGATAGTAGCTAAGGAAGAGAAACAAGGAGGACACAGGAACACTTGGGAGACAGGGAAGGATGAAGTTGAGGATTACACGTTGGACTGTCCTAGTCTTTCCAGAGAAGTAAGATGTGAGGTCACCTGCTGAGGATGAGGTTGGGGGATTAGCAGTAAAAGTTACTTAGCACAGGCTCCGACAATGATTCACTCTCTGGCTCTGTATTGAGGAAGACGATATCTTCTGTAATCTAGCATTTGGAAATCCTCAAATTAAGCTCAGTGATAGGACAGGACTGCATTGTTAGCTACAATAGCAAAAAACTATTACTTACCAAATAGCACAGCTTTTCACACCGTATGGGGCAGTAAGCCACTTGGTCTGTGGCTTGAACTTTGACCCGCACATCTGAAACACCACCTGCAGGCGGCTGCTTCCCCGGGATTTCATTATAATACTCATGCTCTTCTCTCTCCTCAGCATGGCCATCCACAGGCACCTCCTCGCTGTAAGGGAAAAAAGGATCCCCAAGAGGCTGGGTGGGAATTCATATGCTGTAGGGGATGCAGAGAGATCAGAATCATGCAAATCACCCTGAAAAACTTTTTGTGCTTTAAGAGTATAGCTGTGCTTAAGTGATGTCAAACATCTGGATAGAAGCAACCAGATGGCTGAATTGTTTAGCTTTCTGTAGACAATCAAAGTGGGGTGAGCCAACAAAAAGTGCCATGCGGGATGCTTTCACATCTCCTTGCAGTGATAAAATAGGTACATATACACATATATATACTAACTTCCTGAATGTAAGTTGTTTTTGTCAATGGAATAAAAATACAAAGTTTTCCTTTAACTCTTCAGCCCACTCTCACTGCAGCATTTTGGAAATACTTTTGCTCAAAGAAAATTTAGATACTGAGCGCAGGGCCTGGCTCAGTTTGCTATAAACCAAGACGAGGAAAAAAAAAAAATACAAGAGCTATGGCCAGCTATCTTGTCTGCACAAATCTGGAGTATATGTGATTCATAAAGAAATATTAGAACCATATGTGGCAAGGGGGTAGATTCATGTAAACATGCATTGTTTTTAAGAAACAGGGGAAAAAAAACACAAAAAACAGATTTTTGTTCCAAACTGGAGTTAGTCAAAGCTTCTTATGAGAAAAAAATAAATCAAGTCCATTTGGACTGAGTTGACTCCACTGACAACCCACAGCTTTGTTGGGTTCTTTACATGTCAATGAAAAGACAGCACTAAAATGCAAGAGCCATCCCCAGAAAAAAAATTCAACATCAAGGCCTGCTGCTAGCCCCTTCTTTGCTGTGCTAAACCACCTCTGAGAGGAGATCTCCAAGTCTGGTGTTTGTTGATACACAAATTGATAAATTGCGGGGGGGGGGGGGCGTTCCAGAAATGCATTTACAAGTGTCCAAGAATTTTATTTCTTGGGTATGAATTCTGCAAGCCAGGGACCTCACTGCACTCCACACGTGGTGGAGTCTGAGAGGCCTGAGCGGGTTCAGCTTTCACTGTGGACTTTCTGTGCTGTAGACAGGACAACCCAAGCCCTGGGCCACGTCGTGCTCTGCCCCTTGGTCTGGCTGGAGCTGAGCTATCTGCACCACACACCACCAAACAGGAGTTCCTGCAACACTCACTTCTTAGGATTTTGTTCCTTCTTAACTCTTTTAACTGATATGCAAGGGATCTGGGGTTGAAACAAACCTGAGAAATTTCCTCTTGCTCATTTTATGACACTACCTAATTAATTCAGAGCTCTGTATAACATCAGAGAAACAGGGTCAATCCCTTCTCACTTTTAGTGTTTCCTCTAATTCTATTACAAAGCAAGAGGAAATATCTAGACAAATAAGAAAGGAAGAAGAGTAAAAATGTCACCATTAGTTTGTACGGAAAATGTATCTATTGGTAAATGAGAAATTACTAATTTCATTAGTCCATTTTAAATGCCATATTAATTTTAAAACAAAACAAAGTACGGTAAGTCAAATAATCATAGAATTCCTGGCTGACCTTTCACAAGAAGTATTCAAAGAAGGATTTTTCAAATACTGTTTAAATCGGAGTTCAAAAGCCTGTCCTATGGTACTTATGACGTCTTGGGCCATTCCATTGCGGCATTCCAGTATGTGGCAGGCTGCAAGAGGACATACCAAAAAATTACAATAAATGTTCAATAAGAGAAGATTTTATAGAGTTGAAATACTTCCAGAACATAAACTGGTAAATAAAAGGAAGTAGGTTTCCAAGTTTTCTGCAGCTCTGAAATCGCATACTTCATATTTTATATGCATCAAAGAGAAGAAACACTCGCATTTTACAATTAAATACTTCAAAACACTCATAAATTCCAGTCTTAAGGCAGGTATTTGGGGCTCACACTTTAATAAAGGCAGACTGATCTCGGCTAATCATGTGACTCATGTTCCGTGCTAGCTCTAGAATTCAATACAAAAGATGATTTTAGGGCAACAACCTGACAAGACGATGTCTGCCGCCTTGTCTTTGCATGTTACTCCACGGATGACTAAAAACAAAATAACTTTCTAAATGCACCCCTCACAAATGGGGGGTGAGCTACTGGTGAAGACAGGGGCTTTAGACTACCCTTTCCTCTAGCCATCCCTTTGCCCTGTCATTGTTACTCGAAATCAGTGATGGTGTGGTAATCCCTGTCTTTGAAATCCTACTAAAGAACTATTTCCAATAAGCATCAAATCAAGATTTCATGAAGACTTATATTATCAAAGGATATTAAAATTTTTATAGATACTTTCTCTAAAAAGCTGTTACTAGAAAGGGCTAGCTATCACTAGCAAATTAAAGAATTAAATTGTGGAGGGTGCAGCTGACAGAACATCACAGGTGAATTAGCAAATCTCCTACTGCTAAGTAAAAACCAGAGCTTGTGTTCAGGGGACCATAAATTAATCTCCCCATCACATGGAATGTCAGTTGCCTTGATGAGACTATGGTATTGTGCTCAGAGCCTTAATATATGACTGAACTGAATTTGAAGTTTCATAACGATGGCTTAAAATCATAAAGATGACTTAAGATATGGTAATAAGTTTCATGAGAAGATTTTCAAAAATACATTGGTTTGTATAGCCTGAAGAATTGAGGAATGAGGGAAAAGCTTGATAATTGTTCAATATATCCAAGAATGTTGTAAAAACTGTCAGCTATTTTCTGAGAACAGGAAAGGCTTAAGTAGGTACCTAGGGAATTAGATTAAATAAAAAGAAAGCTGTGAAACAGGACTGTGGGAACAATATGGAACATTTTACTAAAAGGGATACATCCCTGAGGAAAGGAGGATACCTATTGTGATGAAGGCATGTTTTTAGGCTCTGAGTAGTCTTGAGAAGGATTTTATATTTATTTAAAGTAAAATAAAATTCAGTCAAGCCCTGGTGCCTCAGATGGTAAAGAATCAGCCTGTAATGCAGGAGACCCAAGTTCAATTCCTGGGTCAGGAAGATCCCCTGGAGAAGGAAATGGCAACCCACTCCAGTATTCTTGCCTGGAGAATCCCATGGACGGAGGAACCCAGTAGGCTACAGCCCATGGGGTCGCAAAGAGTCAGACACAACTGAGCAACCAACACTTTCACAAAATTCACTCATGCCTACCTGGATTTGCAGAGCCTATAACAGTAGGTTATGGTAGAACCTACAATGGTTTCCTAGCTTTATGTTGATAATCATCTCAAGGAATATCAGACAATTCTCATTTCAGAAGTAGCTGGACATTTACTTAAGGAATTTATGTCTCTGAACTTTTGGAAGGGAGGTTTGTGTGTGTGTAGGCAGGGGATGGTATTACTAAATCAAATGATGCTAAGATATCAAATCTCCAAAAGGGTTATTGATTACTAACCTGGATCTTGAAATAGACTTAGGAGTTAATTACAGTTTTGAAAACCCGATTAACAATGTCTATAAATTAATAGCCTTCTTACCAAAGGAAAATGTTTGGTCTACTTTCAGATTGACATTGTATATTGCCCCCTTTTTTTCTCTGCACTAGCGTCACACAGTGACTAATGCACTGAGGTGTTTTAAAAGTACATGTTGAATGAATTAATGTTGATTTCTCTGAATCACACTCATAACTCTGCTGTGAGAAATCATCTTCAGTTCTACTGAAGTGAGACTGGCAGTGAGCCCCTATCACGGGGAAGGTTTCATGACCACTGAGTGGTACAAATGACCGCTTGGGTCATATGCGGAAATGGTCTCCTCCTTCCTGGTTAGGTTTCACATCCTTAAACCTATAAAGTGCCCTTGGACATGGGTCCTTTGGTTGAGCCCCAAAATAGTTGTGTTACACTATGGTAAAAAAAGGTAACTCACTTGAATTATTTTTTTCATCTCATAAATTCCTGGTCCAATTAAAAATGAAGTCAAGGCCAGAAATAAAACCAATATGGTAAAGCAATCATTAACAAATAAAAACAAATATTTTTTAAAAATCAAAATGGAAAAAATTTATTTAATTTTCTCTTAGGATAAACAAGATGTCTTGAGATAACGATGGAAAAGAGAGTGGGAGAGGTGGGAAATTCAACCGTAAATAAATAGATAAATAAGAAAAACCAAAGTTTATCTCCCATGAGAGGGATGAGAAAAAAATAATGGCTGAAAGAACTCTGTGATAAGATGCAGGTCCCAGCTCAATGGCCAATATTACCACAGTCTATGCGAAAAAGGCCCTCATCTGCCAAGACAGGGCATTGCATGATCTCTGAAGTCCCTTCCTGCTTTACAGAAATCCTGTCCTCCCTTGATTATAGTACTTTAAACTCTAACAGGAACAGGGCAAGGCAGGCGGGCATACAGGAATGAATGAATGACCGAAACCCACCAACCGTCCTCTACCACTTCCCATGTGCTACCAAAACGTTTCATTTCTCTCAACTTTTCTGATTCTGATACTTGAGGCTTTGGTCCTTTTCCTGGGCTGATGTTTGAAAGTGAAAGTGAAGTCGCTCAGTCGTGTCCGACTCTTGGCGACCCCATGGACTGCAGCCTACCAAGCTCCTCTGTCCATGGGATTTTCCAGGCAAGAATACTGGAGTGGGCTGCCCTTTCCTTCTCCAGGGGATCTTCCCGACCCAGGGACTGAACCCAGGTCTCCCGCATTGCAGGCAGATGCTTTACCATCTGAGCCACCAGGGAACCAACATGATTTTCTACTTTCCTTTGGATAACCGTGTTACTGTCATATTACTTTTTAAAGATTAAACAGAGAAAAAAAAACAGCGGTGCCTATCTCCAGGAAAGGAACAGCTGGACACGATGCCTGGCCCTGTGCAAGTTTCCGTTGCAGCCTCACCACTTTTGGGAGCACAAACGTTTTGATGGTGCTTTTGTTACCACTTATATGCTGCTCTGTGAAAATGCTCCTTGTTCTTTTTTAGGTTGGTCATGACCTAGACAGGAATGGGTTTTGAATCACATACAAATATGCCCAATTCCTATTGCTAGACCCATCTCCAAAAACTCAGATAAGCAACAACTTGGTCAAGAATTTCTCAATCTTTAGCTCATGAGAAGGAAGAAAAACAAGCATATAGAAAAATCCCAATTCTCCCAAAAACAATTTGACTTTCCAGTGATGGGGGGGGGCGGGACCCTGAGCTTTGACCTCCATGTCTGAATTAAACACAGACTTGGGTTCTTTTCATTGTGAAATGAAAAGAATGTTCTGTCTGTGAACAGACCTACAATTCTATTCTTGAGTATCAGGTACTCTATTAAGTGGGATGTAAAAGAATCTTGGTTTCATAATCTTCTTTTTCATTTGGTTTCCTAACTGGATAGTCATGGACAAGAGGCTAAGAACAATTGTTGGAGAATAACAGACCCTTCTTTAATGCTTTATGCTTAAATAGACCAGTTTTGCTTTTGTTGTTCGTTTGCTTTTGGTTTTTAAGGGAAAACTAGAAATTCAAAAGTGCAGCTTCTCATATCAGCCACCAGATGGTGCTGTGGGCCTGAAGCATAGAGTCTACCAGCCCTTAGGAAGAAATCCGTCTGAAGCAACTAGCCAGCTGTCAGACCACAGTTTATCAACGTCACCAGGACAGGAGCACATATATTTTACAGCCATAAACATAAATATACATATTTAGGTTAATTTAAATTGGTTTTACAGGGTTCTTTTTGTGTTTTTTTGTTTTGTTTTTTGCTTTCTTTATACAGAGTCAGGACCACAACAAGCCTATATCCAGGTAGTCCAGGTAAACCGGGACCTCTTCACAGACTAGGTTCAGAGAAAATATTCAAGCTGTCCTGCACTGCACACATTTAAAGTAAGAAGTGAAGCAATTCTTCTTTTACAGCAATTACAGGGGTAAGCTGTATTGATCACTAGGTAAACTCAAAACACTCTTACTTAATAACATTAATTGCTGCATGGTAGAACAGCCTATGGATTCATTTAAATAATTTGCTATCAGACTCTTTTGTGCCCCTATGGACTGCAGCCCGCCAGACTCCTCTGTCCATGGGATTCTACAGGCAAGAATACTGGAGGGTTACTATGCCCTCTTCCAGGGGATCTTCTGAACTCACATCTCCTGCATCTCTTGCACTGCAGGTGGATTCTGTACTGCTGAGCTACCAGTGATCTTTATTGCTTAATCTTTGTAAATGTCTCATTTCCTTAGAAGTGAAATTGCTGATTCAAAACTGTTTATACAGGCTTCACTGATGGTTCAGTAGTAAAGAATCTGCCTTCCAATGCAGGAGACATCGGTTTGATCCCTGATCCGAAAGATCCCACAAGCTGTGGAGCAACTGAGCCTGTGCACCACAGCTACTGAGCCTGTGCTCTGGAGCCAGGGAGCCACAACTCCTGAGTGCACAAGCTGCAAATCCTGAAGTGTGAGCACGCTAGAGGCTGTGCTCTGCAACGAGATGCCTCCACAAGGGGCAGCCTGCACACCCCAACGAAGAGTAGCCCCAGCTCGAGGCAACTCGAGCAAAGCCTGCATGCAGCACCAAAGACCTAGCACAGCCAGAAATCAAGTTATTTTTAAAAAGTGTTCACACTTTTTAAAGTTTTGATGCAAATTTTCAGTATGCTTTCTAAAACATTTGGATCTACACTCCTGTCAGAAGTGTTCAGGAGATACTACAACTCCAAATCACACTTTACCTTTTTATAAAAGACAAATATGATATCTATTTATAATTTGTGTTTCTTTGCTTGCTAGTAAGTTTTTTGCTTTTCTTTTATGCTTCTTGGTGCCTGGTAATCTTCTTTTGTGTGTGCTCCAGACCTGAAGTTGGTCCAGGTGCTCACTGGCTGGGTGAGTTTAGTAAAACTACCTTTTCAATCCCAGAGCTTGCTTCTTTAAAAAAGCAGGAACATTAATATCTGCTTCATAGGACTGTTGTGAGGATGAAAAGAGACCATGCAGAAAGTATTCCTGACAATGCCTAGCATGTGGTGAGCACAAAATACATGATAACTTTTTAAAATTCTTCTTTCTGTATTGGATTGTTTTTCCTATTTGTAAAAATGCCTGTTTTTTTTTTTACCGGCAAGCCACTTCAAATCACTCAGGACAATAATAATAATAACGGCTATCGTTTATTGCATACTTATAATGAGCCAGGCATTGACATATGTGCATTGAATACAATATCTCATTAAGTCCTCGAGATCACCTGATTTCTATTTCTTTATCAACGCTCTTATCTAAATAGCTCCCAAGAACTATTACTTCACAATTTTGTCCAGATTGTTCCTTCTCCTGCCCGTGTAGTTTAGAGCATCATCAGCCCTGCCCAGGACCAGTGAGATGTCCTCCAAACTGAACTCCACAATTGCAGACCACTTTCCTGCCCTCGGTAGCACCTTTACAGAGGCAAAGGCCGGAAAAGTCATCATTTTATAATTCTGGTAGAATGGCAGAAACCAGAATAATTCTTTATAAAGCTTAAAATCTTCGACAGCCCCCAGTAACCTTTTGGCTGGCATTCTAAGCCCTGGCAGTGTTTCCTCCCTTTCAGCCATGGCTCCTCTACTTCTGCTCTTGGCTTTCTTTGCAACCCACCTTTACCCACCGCCCAAACCCACAGCCCTGAGCACTCGTTCCACTTGTGCCTTTACTCACTTACTGCACAAAGCCCACCTGGGCACCTGGCAGGCTCCAGGCACTGTCCCCATGCTCCCCTCTTCTCCTGCACATTGCACAGGCTCTGCTTTTCTCCCCCATGATGGTGGGCCCATGGTGGCCAGACATTATTTCTCTTCTACAACAATTACCTCAGCCTCTTGTGCCTTAGTGTGTAATTAGTAATTATTCGTGGACTCAAGAGCTGTGTCAGTACCTCTGTGCAGAAACTAAAGTCCAGAGGCACAGGTGAGGGGAAAGGATTTAACACTTGAGGGGTGTGCAAACAGTGGGTATGCAGGAAACAGAATGGCTTCTCGCAGAGAAGGTACACAAGAGAAGGGGCCAGCGGACAAGAAACGGAGCAGAACGTGATGAGGAGATGCTAACTTTTTTGCCTGAGAAAATCACATTACTTTTCTAAGTCATCTAGCTATCAGACAGACCTGCTTCCCTAAGAAAACAGAAAGATGAAAAGACAGGAAAGGAAATAGTGCTTTCTCGGTATTACCTGTTACTCCTCTCAACAGTGTTAGCAAGTAGATGTTATTACTACCTAGGGGGATGGGATGAGGGGAGGAAGGTTCAAGAGGGAGGTAATGTAAAACTATTTTCCCCCAATTAAAAATCACTGAAAGAAACTGAAGTTTAGAATGGACAGATGAGCCTAGTGAGCTAAATCCATGGGGTCACAGAGAGTCAGACACAACTTAGTGATTAAAAAACAACTTCAGGGACGCTCAGGTTTGATTAAAAGCCTGGTATCCTTTGTTATGCTCCATTCCTACTCCCCTTCCTTCACTAGCTCCTGTCTCTCCCATCTACTTTTTGAGCAATATCCATTCTTTATTATGTAGTTTAGAGTCTATTTTAAAGGAGTATTGCACAGTATTTATAACCTGTTCTGATTTCATCGAGCCACACTCTCTTGGGCCACATTTCCTGAGCATCTATGCTGTGCTGGGTACCGTGCCAGCAGGTGGTCCTCACAATTTCATTTTTGACAATCATGATAGTTTCCAAATGGACCTGCCCCCTCCCTGAATCCATCCACTGCACCCTGCTGCCAGATGAACCTTCCTAAATCTCTGCTTTGTAAACTGTTTCTCCACCCATCTGCTCATAAGACTGTCTCTACTTATTAGCTCTCTCCTATCTGCCCTCTCTATGTCCTTTTTTTACTTTTTCCCCCTTCATACACAATCTGCATCCAATTAAGTGTGTTTATTCACCTGCTCCCCAGTATTTGTTGTTGTTTAGTTGCTAAGTCGTGTCTAACTCTTTTGTAACTCCATGGACTGTAGCCTGCCAACCTCTGTCCATGGGATTTCCCAGGCAAGTATACTGAAGTATTGGCAGTAGACTGCCATTTCCTTCTCCAAGGCATCTTCCCAGGGATTGAACCTGAATTTCTTGCTTTGGCAGGCAGATTCTTTACTACTGAGCCCTGCTCCCCAGTATGCCACGTGCATTTTTGCCTCATGTTTTTTAGCTCTTTGAATTTCCAAATTCCACTCCATACATACTTAATGAATGTTTGGAGGCAAACTCCACCCTGAGGTGATAAAGGGTACTGCTCAACTAATAGGCTCTAGTTAAGGAGCTCAACATTCAGAAAATGAAGATCATGGCATCTGGTCCCATCACTTCATGGGAAATAGACGGGGAAACAATGGAAACAGTGTCAGACTTTATTTTTGGGGGGTCCAAATTCACTGCAGATGGTGATTGCAGCCATGAAATTAAAAGACCCTTACTCCTTGGAAGGAAAATTATGACCAACCTACATAGCATATTCAAAAGCAGAGACATTACTTGGCCAACAAAAGTCCATCTAGTCAAGGTTATGGTTTTTCCAGTGGTCATGTATGGATAGAGAGTTGGACTGTGAAGAAAGCTGAGCACCAAAGAACTGATGCTTTTGAACTGTGGTGTTGGAGAAGACTCTTGAGAGTCCCTTGGACTGCAAGGAGATCCAACCAGTCCATTCTAAAGGAGATCAGCTCTGGGTGTTCATTGGAAGGACTGATGCTAAAGCTGAAACTCCAATACTTTGGCTACCTCATGGGAAGAGTTGACTCATTGGAAAAGACTCTGATGCTGGGAGGGATTGGGGGCAGGAGGAGGAGACAACAGAGGATGAGATGGCTGGATGACATCACTGACTCAATGGACATGAGTTTGAGTGAACTCCAGGAGCTGGTGATGGACAGGGAGGCCTGGTATGCTGTGGTTCATGGGGTCACAAAGAATCGGACACAACTGAGCAACTGAACTGAACTGAACTGTAGGAGGGGAGGCAACCTAACACTTGTCCCTAAAATTAGTCTGAATATCCCAGAGTCAGGGATGAGAAGCAACACTCAGCATGTCTGTCTATAGTCTCAATGGCCTAACTTCAGGCCTTGACACAAAATGTGGCTGGCAGGTGAGTTTCTTAGGCAATCTTACTAAATTCTGGGATGAGACAACTCATCAACTCACTCTTCCATTCACTCTGTCATTCAACAAAAACAGTTACTGATCATCACTACATGCAAGGCATTGTGATGAGTGCTTGAGAAACAACAGTAACAGAAACAAGTTCCTGCCCTTCAGTAGCTTTTAGTACAAAGGACAGACACTAAACACATAAACAAGTAACTAAAATAATAAAAATACAGGATAAGTGTCAATAGAAGAGAAACAAAGTATTATAACCCAGCAGCGTGGCATATACTACTGCAGACAGTAGATGCTATCAATCAAAGAAGGTCTTTTTGAAGAAGAGACATTAAAACTGAGATCTAAAAGATGAGAAAAAGCCAGACACCCAGAGTGGCATGCCAGGCTCTTGAACAGCAAGGCACAGGCTTAACACCTATAAACACACACGTGCACACACACTTGCCAAGGCAACTACAGGCCCATGACCTCACTGATTTGGGTCTTGTGTGCAATTCATTTGTCCACTGGGGATGTAGCAGACAGCCCATCTATCCTTACTGAAACAGCTTCCCTTCCATTTAGTAAGACTTTTGGTTGAAGGGATTTAAATCTCACCTATAATTTTTCTCCTTTGCTCTGCTGGCAGGGCTATTTATTTCAAACACATATTTGCATAATATTTCTAGACCCCCAATACACTCTAGTGATACTCATCACTTTACATATTGAAAATAATTGCTTGTTACTTTCAAAAGTTGGTATACACCAACTCTCAGGAAATTCTAGAAGTTGCTTTCCATACCTCGTTGATTAACTGGATCTTTAGCTACGTAGGCAACATAGTCTGTAGTATCCTATAAAAAAGGGAAAATGATTCCATTTAAAATGAACAGATTGTAAGGGTGAAAGATAAAAGAGTACATTTAGGGTATGATATTCAGGCAAAAACTGATACTAAGGTTTCTGTTTAAAGAGCAAAGGAAAGCATCCTAGGAGGAAACATAACCAAATACATAATATATACTTAGCAATTGTAGAGTCTACCTTCTTTGCCCCTTGGGGAGAGAATCTGAAGATTAAAAATTTAGAGGCAGACAATATCACTAAGAATAAAAAAGAATGTAGGTAGGGACTGTGTTAGGACCAAATATTCTTTTTTAATGGTTAGGGACTATTACTCTCCTGTGTTGAAAGTTGAAATACCAGGGGTTATGTAATCACAAAGTTTATGTCATAAACTAGAACGTTACACCATGATTTCCCAGTTGTCCAAACAGATACCATGTAGATCAGAAAATAAGCTGATTAAAGAGACTTGGTTTTGTGGTGGTTAGCTTGCTTTTATGCAGCGTAACCTAAGGAATAATATAGTAAAAATAAAAGGCATTTATTTGATCAATATATAGAAAGAAGAGATCATTTTTGAAATAGAGAATCCACGAAAATCCTAAGGAATTCCAAAAGATGTGCTTCAAACTAGTGGTACCCAGAGCAGGGCACAGGGGAAGGGGAGAGGAGGTACAAACTCTAGGGTTTAAATAGGCTTAAGGATGTATCGTATAACACAGGGAACACAGCCAATATTTTATAATAACTGTAAATGAAATTTACCTTTAATAACTGTATAAAAATAAAGACACTTAAGAAGAAGATATAACAGCACCATTTCAACTTGTTTTAAAAAGAGAGATGTGTTGCTGGCTTTGTAAAACCAAACAAAAAGCTACTTGGTAATTTTTACTTTTTTTGAAAACGGTATGCTGATGAATGATAAGATTTTAATAATTAAAGATGCTCTTTGTTATCTCAGTTCTCAGAAAAAAATACACACAATGCCATTTGCAGATTAGAAGTATGACTCTCTAGAGGGAAGATGAAATCAACCGGCAGGAAATAAAAGTCCATGTTTGTAATACCCTCAAGGACAATCACTTAATAACCCACAATGAATCATACAGGAAACGGATCTCAGGGTCAGTATAACTTGCCTTCAGTTATTTTAAAAAATAACACATACCTAAGTAAATCTCTTATACAAAAAGACAAAAAATTTGAAATATCATATATAAATAAGGTCATACCAATGAGCTTTATATTATATAAATTTAGAAGCAAAGACACAATTGTGGGGGCTTGGCTGCCCATTTTAAAGTTGAAGAGGTGGTATGATGCTGTCTTAGTTGATGGGAAAGAGGTCTCAAGAATGCATTGTGAGCATGAGAAAATTAAATACACTTCTTATATTTCCAGGCCTCAGTTTCCTCACGTTCAAAAGAATCTCTTAAAATTCCATAACTAAATATCTGGGAGAATTTAAAGAATGTTAAAATTACAAACATGGGAGGAAATATAAGAAGTATAATTTTCTCATACTCATAATGCATTCTTGAGATGGAGAAAGTATATACAGATACAAAAGCATTACCAAGAACTGTCTTCAGGGCTGACTGAAGGGAGACAAGTAAATTGTTTTTGAGAAGGGAGTAAAAGTGAGAGTGAGCAAGGTTAAGAGGTGAGAAAAACCACCCAGTATTTTTGAAACTTTGGAGGGAATCTGGTAGGAAGAAGGTACCACATNACATCACTGACTCAATGGACATGAGTTTGAGTGAACTCCAGGAGCTGGTGATGGACAGGGAGGCCTGGTATGCTGTGGTTCATGGGGTCACAAAGAATCGGACACAACTGAGCAACTGAACTGAACTGAACTGTAGGAGGGGAGGCAACCTAACACTTGTCCCTAAAATTAGTCTGAATATCCCAGAGTCAGGGATGAGAAGCAACACTCAGCATGTCTGTCTATAGTCTCAATGGCCTAACTTCAGGCCTTGACACAAAATGTGGCTGGCAGGTGAGTTTCTTAGGCAATCTTACTAAATTCTGGGATGAGACAACTCATCAACTCACTCTTCCATTCACTCTGTCATTCAACAAAAACAGTTACTGATCATCACTACATGCAAGGCATTGTGATGAGTGCTTGAGAAACAACAGTAACAGAAACAAGTTCCTGCCCTTCAGTAGCTTTTAGTACAAAGGACAGACACTAAACACATAAACAAGTAACTAAAATAATAAAAATACAGGATAAGTGTCAATAGAAGAGAAACAAAGTATTATAACCCAGCAGCGTGGCATATACTACTGCAGACAGTAGATGCTATCAATCAAAGAAGGTCTTTTTGAAGAAGAGACATTAAAACTGAGATCTAAAAGATGAGAAAAAGCCAGACACCCAGAGTGGCATGCCAGGCTCTTGAACAGCAAGGCACAGGCTTAACACCTATAAACACACACATGCACACACACTTGCCAAGGCAACTACAGGCCCATGACCTCACTGATTTGGGTCTTGTGTGCAATTCATTTGTCCACTGGGGATGTAGCAGACAGCCCATCTATCCTTACTGAAACAGCTTCCCTTCCATTTAGTAAGACTTTTGGTTGAAGGGATTTAAATCTCACCTATAATTTTTCTCCTTTGCTCTGCTGGCAGGGCTATTTATTTCAAACACATATTTGCATAATATTTCTAGACCCCCAATACACTCTAGTGATACTCATCACTTTACATATTGAAAATAATTGCTTGTTACTTTCAAAAGTTGGTATACACCAACTCTCAGGAAATTCTAGAAGTTGCTTTCCATACCTCGTTGATTAACTGGATCTTTAGCTACGTAGGCAACATAGTCTGTAGTATCCTATAAAAAAGGGAAAATGATTCCATTTAAAATGAACAGATTGTACTGGTGAAAGATAAAAGAGTACATTTAGGGTATGATATTCAGGCAAAAACTGATACTAAGGTTTCTGTTTAAAGAGCAAAGGAAAGCATCCTAGGAGGAAACATAACCAAATACATAATATATACTTAGCAATTGTAGAGTCTACCTTCTTTGCCCCTTGGGGAGAGAATCTGAAGATTAAAAATTTAGAGGCAGACAATATCACTAAGAATAAAAAAGAATGTAGGTAGGGACTGTGTTAGGACCAAATATTCTTTTTTAATGGTTAGGGACTATTACTCTCCTGTGTTGAAAGTTGAAATACCAGGGGTTATGTAATCACAAAGTTTATGTCATAAACTAGAACGTTACACCATGATTTCCCAGTTGTCCAAACAGATACCATGTAGATCAGAAAATAAGCTGATTAAAGAGACTTGGTTTTGTGGTGGTTAGCTTGCTTTTATGCAGCGTAACCTAAGGAATAATATAGTAAAAATAAAAGGCATTTATTTGATCAATATATAGAAAGAAGAGATCATTTTTGAAATAGAGAATCCACGAAAATCCTAAGGAATTCCAAAAGATGTGCTTCAAACTAGTGGTACCCAGAGCAGGGCACAGGGGAAGGGGAGAGGAGGTACAAACTCTAGGGTTTAAATAGGCTTAAGGATGTATCGTATAACACAGGGAACACAGCCAATATTTTATAATAACTGTAAATGAAATTTACCTTTAATAACTGTATAAAAATAAAGACACTTAAGAAGAAGATATAACAGCACCATTTCAACTTGTTTTAAAAAGAGAGATGTGTTGCTGGCTTTGTAAAACCAAACAAAAAGCTACTTGGTAATTTTTACTTTTTTTGAAAACGGTATGCTGATGAATGATAAGATTTTAATAATTAAAGATGCTCTTTGTTATCTCAGTTCTCAGAAAAAAATACACACAATGCCATTTGCAGATTAGAAGTATGACTCTCTAGAGGGAAGATGAAATCAACCGGCAGGAAATAAAAGTCCATGTTTGTAATACCCTCAAGGACAATCACTTAATAACCCACAATGAATCATACAGGAAACGGATCTCAGGGTCAGTATAACTTGCCTTCAGTTATTTTAAAAAATAACACATACCTAAGTAAATCTCTTATACAAAAAGACAAAAAATTTGAAATATCATATATAAATAAGGTCATACCAATGAGCTTTATATTATATAAATTTAGAAGCAAAGACACAATTGTGGGGGCTTGGCTGCCCATTTTAAAGTTGAAGAGGTGGTATGATGCTGTCTTAGTTGATGGGAAAGAGGTCTCAAGAATGCATTGTGAGCATGAGAAAATTAAATACACTTCTTATATTTCCAGGCCTCAGTTTCCTCACGTTCAAAAGAATCTCTTAAAATTCCATAACTAAATATCTGGGAGAATTTAAAGAATGTTAAAATTACAAACATGGGAGGAAATATAAGAAGTATAATTTTCTCATACTCATAATGCATTCTTGAGATGGAGAAAGTATATACAGATACAAAAGCATTACCAAGAACTGTCTTCAGGGCTGACTGAAGGGAGACAAGTAAATTGTTTTTGAGAAGGGAGTAAAAGTGAGAGTGAGCAAGGTTAAGAGGTGAGAAAAACCACCCAGTATTTTTGAAACTTTGGAGGGAATCTGGTAGGAAGAAGGTACCACATTAGGTCATGGAGACTTTTAGCTTCCAAACCCTTGGACTCAATTAGCCGTGAAGCTGCAAATTATCTCAGACAGTGTCCTAAGAAAGTATAGACATGTATTAGCAATACTGGTGACAGTTATCTCTTATCACTCTGTGCCAGGCATTATGCTAGCAGTTTACATGCACCATTTCACTTAATTCTCACAACACTTTGAAGCAAGGGGGATCATTTCCCATTTTACAGAAGAGGACCCTGAAACTTAAGAGAGTGTTAAGTAACTCAAGTCACTTGAGTCCAGAGCCTGGCACTCCACCGTACTGCCTTCCTGACCTGAGGGTAAAACTTCACTTGGGGGAACCTCTAATGCCAAGGCTCTGGTCACCCCAGTTTTCTATGTAAAATCAGCAGATTTTCTCTCCACCTGTAGAAAACACAGAGGTGCCACTCAATTCAGTAGGTACAAACTTTCCTACAGTAGCTACAAATTCTTTACTATCTTTGGTAGCGGCAGTGCTTTGGCTGGTTTAAAGAACTAAAGGCACATAAAGACAGTCTAAAAAGAACCAGGATTCTGGAGAACTATGATAGACACAGTGCAGGGGATGTCTAGGGTAAATGAGGATTTTCATACCAAATTTTAAATAATAGCGACATTTAAAACTTGAAAAGGGAAATTTAAAGCAAACAGCAACAATTATTTTTCCCACTGCCCTTACAGAACTCATTACTTTACGCTGCTTTACAAAAGTGTTCATGTTCCTTCATGGATGGTAGAGTTATAGAGGGTTAGAAAGAGAAGTGACTGCTGGCCTTTTCAGGCTGGAAGTTGACGCTCTCTGCTATCAAACATATCCCTTGGTGTCGCTGTTGAGGTCAGATTACAAGGTTGGATGGAGGGTAGATAGAGAGGAGCTGGGGATAGTTATATGCAGATTTTTGACTGGGTGTAAGATCAGGAGATGGCAATGGCACTCCACTCCAGTACTCTTGCCTGGAGAATCCCAGGGATGGGGGAGCCTGGTGGGCTGCCGTCTATGGGGTCGCACAGAGTCGGACACGACTGAAGTGACTTAGCAGCAGCAGAAATGATGTAGTTGGAGGTCCAGGAATGACCCTCTACTCTGCAGAGAATGCTTGGAGAGAGAGCACCACCTCAGACCTGCACAATTCATGACAACTGAGTGTCACGTGGCCTCTTGGTTGGAACAATAGGTTTTCTCTCTCCAGCTCAACATTCCCTGCATGAGTTTCTGAAAACTTAGTTGCTCATTTCGGATAAGACTTAGTTGCCTTGGCTGCTGGCCAGAATGGCAAAGAGGCTTCCCTCGTGTGCCAAATCCAACTGATTAGGAGGATCTGCCTGGAACTCTCTGTTGAAAAGTGCAAAATCCAACTGATTTGGAGGAGAATCTGCCTGGAACTCTATGTTGTAAAGTTCTGAGGGAGGACCATCGACAGATGTATAACATACTTGTTTTTTATGAATTTGATGTTATCTACAAGAAGCTTCTCAGATGATAATTCCTTGGCTAGTAACACAATGGAATATTATTAGTTTATCCATTAATCCAAGTATTTACAAAGTCAGTGACAGGAAATATTTTGTCAGAACCAAACCGTAATAAGATATTTGGAGAAGACAGGTAGTGGCTAACATGCTTTACACAGAAATTTCTTTTAACTCTTATTTTTAAAAAAAGAACTCTAATGAATTCATACTTACTGGATCCCCTCCAGAAGCAAAAGAAATAGACTGCATATGATGATTTGCAATAATCTGGAAAACAAAAGTTAAATACATATGATGTTACAAACGAATTATTCCTAGTTATATACCATCTGACAGTAATGTACATACATTTGTTTGTTTTGGTTTTGCCTGCTCAGCATCCCTTTGGAAACCACTCCATCCAAGTTCTATAATAATCTTATTTAGATCAGGAGGTTCATGTGGGTTTGATCTTACTGCATCTTACTGGCCCCTCCCCTTGAAGCTGGACAAATGATCCAGGCCTAGCCAATCAGAAAACACCATCCATCTAGATACAGCAAAGACAGTCAACATCTGTGAGGAGGAAATGAGGAGAACAATAGGAGAAAATGCATCTCCCCCTGTCATTTAATATCTTAGACAAGCCCAAAGCTCCTAGGAGTCATCTTTTGCTGTCATGAGGGAAAAGTCTGCTGGAAAATTATTTTTCTCTGGAGAAAAAAATCAAAGCTGAGAGTCAAAAACAGTAAAATGGCAGGAGGTAACATTTGTTTCATCACTTCAACCAATGCATTACCCCTCCCTTTATTTTTTTATGTATTTTTTTCTAGTTTATTTATTTTATATAAGTTACTTTGACTTGAGTTTCAGTCATTTGCCACCATTCTTACTAAGGTGCTAACATTAAGAGTTTCAATATGAAATAAGACTATCCAAATAAACCAAATAAATTAGCTAAGATTGTCTCTTTTACTTGAGATTCTAGGCTTCCTTATTTGGAAACCACAGTGTAATGACCAATTTGCAGAGACCTATTTGTCACACTCTTTTAAAGATTCGTTAAATCAACTATGCGCCATTTGACTAATCCTGCCTTCAGATTTGTGTAACAGAATCTAACCGTTCTACTCTTAGATGCATATCCAAAAGAACTGTGTAAATACATATCCCAAAAGATCTCAAGAAAGATAACCACTGCCTTGCTCATAGTAGCCCCAAACTGGAAACAATCCCAATGATGATCACTGTGATCTTCAAACATGTGACTACTACACAGCAACAACATATTTCTTGGGCAAAAGAAGCCAGACACAAAGACTGTATACTGCATAGCTGAATTTATATCAAGTTCAAAACCAAGCAAAATTATTTCATTCTGTTTGAAGTCATGATAGTAGTGACTTTGGGGGCAAAGGAAGAGAAAACAAGTGGTTTTCTGGGATCCTACAAATGATGTTCCTTGATCTGGGTGGTAGTTGCTGCTGCTAAGTCACTTCAGTCGTGTCCGACTCTGTGTGACCCCATAGACGGCAGCCCACCAGGCTCCCCCATCCCTGGGATTCTCCAGGCAAGAATACTGGAGTGGGTTGCCATTTCCTTCTCCAATGCATGAAAGAGAAAAGTGAAAGTGAAGTCGCTCAGTCTGTCCAACTGTTAGTGACCCGATGGACTGCAGCCCACCAGGCTACTCCGTCCATTGGATTTTCCAGGCAAGAGTACTGGGGTGGGGTGCCATTG
>SJYX01020212.1:74404-88287 GCA_006410675.1 Oreotragus oreotragus
CTGGATAATCGAAAAAGCAAGACAGTTCCAGAAAAACATCTATTTCTACTTTACTGAGTATGCCAAAGCTTTTCACTGTGTGGACCACAATAAACTGTGGAAAATTCTGAAAGAGATGGGAATACCAGACCACCTGACCTGCCTCTTGAGAAACCTGTATGCAGGTCAGGATGCAACAGTTAGAACTGGACATGTAGCAAGAGACTGATTACAAATAGAAAAAGGAGTACGTCAAGGCTGTATACTGTCACCCTGCTTATTTAACTTATATGCAGAGTACATCATGAGAAACGCTGGGCTGGAAGAAGCACCAGCTGGAATCAAGATTGCCGGGAGAAATATCAATAACCTCGAATATGCAGATGACACCACCCTTATGGCAGAAAGTGAAGAACTAAAGAGCCTCTTGATGAAAGTGAAAGAGGAGAGTGAAAAAGTTGGCTTAAACCTCAACATTCGGAAAACTAAGATCATGGCATCCAGTCCCATCACTCCATGGCAAATAGATGGGGAAACAGTGGAAACACTGGCTGACTTTTCTGGGCTCCAAAATCACTGCAGATGCTGATTGCAGCCATGAAATTAAAAGACGCTTACTCCTTGGGAGGAAAGTTATGTACAACCTAGACAGCATGTTAAAAAGCAGAGACATTACTTTGTCAACAAAGGTCTGTCTGGCCAAGGCTATGGTTTTTCCAGTGGTCATCTATGGATGTGAGAGTTGGACTATAAAGAAAGTTGAGTGCTAAAGAATTGATGCTTTTGAACTGTGGTGTTGGAGAAGACTCTTGAGAGTCCCTTGGACTGCAAAGAGATCCAACCAGTTCATCCTAAAGGAGATCAGTCCAGGGTGTTAATTGGTAGGACTGATTTTGAGGCTGCGACTCCAATACTTTGGCCACCTGATGCAAAGAGCTGACTTATTTGAAAAGACCTTGATGTTGGGAAAGATTGAGGGCAGGAGGAGAAGGGGACGACAGAGGATGAGATGGTTGGATGGCATCATTGACTCAATGGACATGAGTTTGGGAGGACTCCGGGAGTTGGTGATGGAGAGGGAGGCTTGGCGTGCTGCAAGTCATGGGGTCGCAAAGAGTTGGACACGACTGAGCTGAACTGAAAGAGGATCAATAGAACTGAACCGAACTGAACTGAAAGAGGATCAATAGATCTCTCTCCAACAAAGGCCTATTTGTGCAAATATTTCTTTTCAATTGTAATGGGTCCAACGCCCCAACTCTCGCCCCTCAGTATCACCCCTGGAAAACCATCTGTGGGCCTCTTGGGAACCCACAGATCTCATGTTAAAAAGCACTGCTTTAAACCACTCCAATTGTTTTCTTTGCTTACATCAGTATTAACAAATCTGAAACCCCAGCCAGAGAAGGCACATATGTGCTTGCCTTTCCTTGCCTTTCTTCTCAAAGATCTTTTCTTCCCCTTAGACTGGGACCAAGAGATTAACTGTAACATTTTCAAGAACAAATAGTACTTTCAATGCTTTTTGGTGTTCTTGCCACACCCTGCAACCTATAGCACTGACTTTACACATGCTGAGGAAAAAGAAAACAGCGATCTGGAGGCAGGGATTCCTCTCAAGATGAGGGTGCCACCACCCCAGCTGCCCAAGCAGCCTGCATTTCTGCATAACCCCTTGGAAGCTGACAACCATGGGACACTCTCCAGCAAGCAAACATTCAGCAAACGTCCTCTCTTAGAGGAGCAGGACTTTTCAGAGTTTAAATGGCTAAAGATTTCCACCCTGGGAGCCTGTACTAGAAAGAGAGAGAAAGACCCAGAGAACCAACAGTGGTCACTTTGTTTATTGTTTTGCCACATGAGAGGGAAGGGGAGAAGCAGGCTGATGTAAGAGAATGAGAATGCAGTTGAAGATTTGCTTTTAAGCATATAAAATCCTGCCTACGCCATAAGACCGAAAAAAGATATTTTGTCTGTTTTAACAGAGCCCAAACGTCACCAAACAAAGCTACCTTTCTTCATCAACCCCTGGTCACTACAGTACTTAAGTTATAATTTTTCCATGTCTTTAACCCTTAAACAGTTAAGCTCCTCTGGAAGCAATGCTGCCCAATCATTGTGTATTTTTTTTTTTAATTTGGAAGGCAATATCCTAATCCGAGACAAAGTGGAGGATTTAAGGGAGGGTGGGAGCCTGTGGGACAGACTGTTTCTAGTGAATGTCAAAACGCAGCTCTTCAGTAAATAGGAAAGCCAGAAACTGTGTCACATGAAACCAGGCAAATGGCCCAGGAAAGCAGTTAAAGGCAACTCTTCCCATCTCCCAACACACACACACATACACACACACACACATGGTTCCTTTTTGTCTAAACCAATAGAAATGAGAATAACTTTTATTCCCTGAAAGAGCCTTTCCAAAAAAAGAATTCAAAAATATGTAAGTAGAACAAAGTCACAAGGGATTTTCCCTTACTTTTCATTTCCAACATGAATATTTAAATGAATCAGTTAATAATGTGCAGGGACAAGTTGTCACCTGAATGTCTCAAACCGCCTTCCTATTGATGAATGTGAGGACTGCAATTCAGACTCCACATCATGTTAGTTTTATGTTGTTCCAAATGTTCTAGGGAAACTAGTACCTGCTTTTTTGAAATCTTTACTTTCAGAACATCAAAGCTCAGTGATCTATATGTATAATTTTGTTCAGCTTGGTGAAATTAAAGACCTCCAAGAATACATGTAAGCCTCAGACAGGACACTTTAGAACATGAGCCTGCCTCCATGGCGATAAGCACACAATGAGTGCAGTCAATGGCCCTAGACCAGCAGAAAATGGAAAACTTCAAACAGCCTTTGTGTTATTATCAAGGGCATTGCCCACACACTCTGGGACGGTCGACGCTGCCCGTAAAATATATCCTTTCATTTGGAAACAGGCACTTTGGGTCCCAGGATGGTCAAATCAAACCTTTTAGGAATGCCCACAGCATTTACTCTCACATGGACTTATCTCACCATTCTGTTCAACCTGAATTCTATTCAAAATCTGATTATAAAGTACATTTGCAATTCTACCCAGCCCAAGCCACCACAGAACACAGGTTGTTCTGTCTATTCTGTGATTCTGCCCTTTGGCTCTGATGCAAAGGTTAACCCATGAATTGTACTTTAATGAAGTTGAAAGACCATTCCGTCTCCACGTGGCACCTCCCCTGCAAGTCTCCCCTCAGTAAACAGAAATGAAGCCCTGATCTTCTCCTATCCCTACAATGATTTCTCGTAAAACAATCACATGTTTCAAAATACAACATGGCTTATACACCTTCAAATACAAAATGAGATATGGGGTTGTTTTCACACAAAACACACTGGAATTGGTAAATCCAAAAGACTGTCCTCCTTTACTTTGGAATAAACTAAAACCATTCTGTTTTAGACAAAATATTCTAAATTATTATTAAGGCATGTCTTTTGAGGTTAAAAAGTATATCGATCATATAGTGTGGTCACCTAATAATTTTTTTAAAGAATTTTGAAAAACCGAAACAGATTCAACATAATCACCCACCTTTATTCATCATATTTCACTCCAAATGATGCTTATCTCCTTTCAAAAATAGGCCTATCTTCATAAAAGAAAAATTTGGTGCCATTTAAGATACTTAATACAGTTTGCCATAAAGGTATCTATAATGTTGAGCAAGACAGTAATGGGTAAATATGAATGTACAACTCCCACCACTGTTTAAAAAAATAACTCTCAGTGTTTTATGGGCTATTTGGTATATATACTATAGATTTTATCTGGTAAGTCCATTTTTCAAAAATGTGTGTGTGTGCCTCTAGAAGGAATAAGTAACTGGCCTAGCCAGTTGGGTCCATTGGTGGGACAACTTTGGCCTGCATATCAGCTAAGAATTCAATGAGATAACCATTTAGGTAAGTGGTGATCAAACTTCCAAGTTCTTCAGAATTACTTGGCTTGCTGGTTAAAAATGCAGATTCCTGGGACTGTTCTTGGGATTTTGATTTTATAGGTCTGCAGGTTAACAGCCCCCCAGGTCATTCTAAAGCAGATCAGCTCAAGGACCACACAGTAGACTAGAACTTCTACTTGAACGCCCTGCACAGGGTGCCTGGTTCTGTGCTCCACAGCTTCACCCCGATGGCTGTGTTAGTGGACGTTAAGGAATTAGGTCACTTGCTCCAGGCAGCTATGGTGGGGAAGGCTACGCATTTAATTATGTTCCATTTGGGGGGAAATCTGTATTCAATTTAGTCAGTCAGTGTGCTAGGATAGATAATCTTCTCCTCTCCCCTCTGTCCTCTTTATCTCTGCTCTTCTCACGGGAAAGGCTTTCATCAGAGGGTATCTGAAGACCCTGAATATCTTTGTTCCCATGATCCCCTGCACACATGGGTGGTGATAAGTGACCTGCATTCTCTCCCGTATCTGGCAGCCTGGATGCTGAGAGGTCTAGACTATCTGCCCCTCGAAATGTATTCATGTTCTAGGCAGTGGTTTGCAACTGTTGCTGCACACTGGGGAANCTTTCATCAGAGGGTATCTGAAGACCCTGAATATCTTTGTTCCCATGATCCCCTGCACACATGGGTGGTGATAAGTGACCTGCATTCTCTCCCGTATCTGGCAGCCTGGATGCTGAGAGGTCTAGACTATCTGCCCCTCGAAATGTATTCATGTTCTAGGCAGTGGTTTGCAACTGTTGCTGCACACTGGGGAAACACCGGGGAGCTTCACCAAATCCTGATGACTGGGTCTCATCACCAGACATTCTGGTTTAGTGGGTGAGGGTGGACTTGAGGATTGGGAGTTTTAAAAGCTCCCTCAAGTGTTTCCAATAGAGCTGAGTTAGATTGAGAACCTCTTCATAGCAGTAATCACCATGCCTTTTTTTGTCCAGGGCCAGAGAGTAAAAACTGCTAGGCTTTGTGAGCCATATAGACTGTCACAACAACACAACTCTGCAGTTGCAGCTGAAAAGGCAGCCACCGACATCACATAAGTGAATGGGCTGCTTGAGTGCCAAAAACACTTATGGACACAAATGTGAATTCCATGTCACTTTCACAAGTCACAAAATATTCTTCTTTTGATCCCTCACCCGCAATCATTCTTAAAAAGTCAAAAACCATTCTTGGCTCAAAATATGGCAAAATCAAAATCAGGTGGCAGGTGGTTTGCTGACCCTCCTGGAGCTAACCAGAAATGAATGTAAAAGGCCATGGGATCACAATCAGCTGTTAGCTTGTAGGTAGCAAAAAACCTATTAAAACACAACCTTTTAATTGTCACAGATTGTTTATACATACTTGGTCTTGGTCTTGCTCAGTATGTTGGTACAGGAAGCTGGGTCTTACAAGAGATGAGTTTTTTACCATATAAACATAAGGGTTACGGAACGGCTTTTACATACTGTTAATTATGATCTTCCATTCTTTGTCTTTCCTACCAGCATTCAATGAAAGGAGAGGGGAACCGAAATCCTTCTTCTTTTTGTATCAACTAAGTTTCATTAAGTGACATATCTTGTACATGATACAGAACAAAGTGCTTGGGGGAGATATATAAACAAAAGTGCAAAATTACTATAAATGTTAACAGGGGGGAAAGTGGAGGGTTCTAATTTATCTACAACTCTTCTATGATAATAAAAAAAGGCTGGTTGAGTGGGCTCTGCAATCAACAGCCAGAATTCAAAATTTAATAGTCTCCTATAATCTCTGTGACACTGAACACATTCTTAAAGCTTTCTATGTCTCAGTTTCTTAAATTTATAAAGTGGGAATAATGATAGTACTTTGAACAATGCCTCAAAAAATGTTATCCATAATTATTACTTTATCCTTAAAATGTCTACCTGCTTTGAGAACTGGTTCTAACCTGTTTTTTACCATGTCTAGTACCCAACAGCATAGTCCCTGGTTATAACTGGAATTATACAGAAAACATGTTGTAGAAGAGCCCCAATTATGTCTGTTACACATACAGCAACTTTATAAAGGCAGAATGCCTACTTGATTTTCCTTAGATGCCTCCATGGCACCTAGTGGGCTGCCTTGGACATCCTGAATGTTCAGTATGTAAATGTTTAGACAGCTCTGTGGCACTGAAACAAAGTCTGATCCTTGTCCCCTTGTATAACCCAGATCCCCCTTCAGAACAGAAGCACTCATTACCCTGGTTGTGGGAATGTTCACTGCTCATGTCTCACAGCCGACTTCCTTCCCCAGAGCTTGTCTTCTCCTTTAGTTACCTTGCCCATAAACATGTCCCTCCCAAGAGGCATGACACATGACATGACATGACATGACAATACAGTGTTCAGAGGCCTGGTCTCTGCACCCAGGAGATATGCTGAGGGCTTTGTTGAGATGGCATCGCTATTCAACACTGCCACCATGTCCAGACCTGCAACCCTCACTCCCCTATGTGTTGATCTGAAGAATTCCCCCAGTATACCTTTTGCATTTAATTCTCCATCTCAGCATCTGTTTCTAGATCCATAAGTCCTACTCATGAGCTGCTGCCAGAATTATGCTCCTTTATTTTGGCATAAACACTTAACTAGAAGATATCTTCCCTTTTTCAAAATCTGCATTGTCAGAGCTAATAGTGAAATATCCTTTTTTGTTCAAACATGCATGCAAACTCACATTTTCCTAGAGGAGGTACAGCTCTCATAAGCTCCAACTCATGTTTAAGTAAATGGGTCAGAACCTGCATTTGTTCCATTAGGCATTTCACAGTTTTTCTAAGGAGAATCCTGATAAGAAATGGAACAAATCTGACTGGCAGGTGGAGAGACTGCCAACTGTCCAGCATTTCCTTTGACCACAAAGCCTCTTTTTATCAAAGAAAAGTCAGGCTGCGATTACTTTTTAACGAATTTTTAGTGTTTTCCATCTAGCTCATTTCCTAAAAGCAACTGCATCTTTGATTTTTCTGGATATATGGTATCTTGAATCCAGGCCACATTCCATACACTAGGCTTCCAGGGAGAACCTCAAGGCCTAAAGATGATGGATGATGGAGTCCTTGTGATTGACTGCCCCACTGAAAAAGGATAGGGACTCAATCCCTCCTTAGCCAGACACACTCTGAGGCCCACGCTAAGCTTTCTCGGGAGCCTCCTATGCAAACGCAGTACTGGTGTTTCTAGGAGTAATGGTACAAAGGCCTATTCTACTTGCATTGTTAAATGATTCAGACCAGGAAATGACCAGTGTATCCATCAAAATCAAAATTAGAAACCCAGTTTCTTGATCTTAGAGACATTTGCACAGAATATACTGGAATATGCTTGGGGTATTACAAACATTCAGTACTGACTTTTAAAGGAAACCAAAAAGGGCCAAAAAGGGAGATACCAGAATACATTCTCAACTGGCTCTGCACAGTAAAGAAGGCTTGAGGGAAAAAAAAATCACTGGAAAAAGTTATTTCATTCAGCAATTGAAGCTAAAAATATTGAGGTCGTCCCCAAATGCATACACTTTAACATTCATGCATTTTAAGCTCTAAATTAATCTGTTTCTCCTCAAACACTTGAGGCCATCCACTAAAATCCATACTTAGATATGGACAGATAGCTTAGATCAGTGAAAGTGTGTATACTGCCTGTAAGAGGAAGAGTGCATATGTGTTCATAGGATAATATATGCACATCTGTAAGTCTCTGTAGATTCATATGGATAAATTAGCAGGCTCTGATTTCAGCTGCAACATATTTTTAGAAACAATTTCATAAAGTGGATCATATTTTCCATGGAAAAAGCATTATAATTGGAACTTTCATTCCTGATAAAGAATTTCTCAATAAATCAAATATAGATGACTTTAAAGAGAATTAACAAAACTAATCACCATTTTATAAACCTCTGCAAATACCTAAACACTAGAATAATGCCCTGCATCCCACAAAAACTGCATAAAATACACAACCTACACGTGTAGCCTCAATGTTTCTTGAAATACACAAACACTGCATCGACATACAGGTCAACTGAATTATGTTCAAAAATTAATAACAACATTTTGATTAACAATTCCTTAAATTTTAGTGGAGCATTTGGGGGATGATTTAAATATGCCCAATCTTTTTTTTTTAAGTATTCAAAGAAATTAATATATTGTCTTCTTTTCCCTTTGAGGTAGGAATCTATTTTTTACTGCATTTATTACTGCCATTTTACTAGCTACTTTTTCCTCCTCCCAGTAATTGCCCTTCCCAATATACGAGAGCTGGAGAAGGGCATGGCAATCCACTCCATATTCTTGCTTGGAGAATTCCATGGACAGAGAGGCCAGGCAGGTTGCAGTCTACAGGGTCGCACAGAGTTGGACACGACTGAAGCAACTTAGCACATGCACGAGCACAATATTCGCGTGTTATGGAACTATCATATTGCCGCAATGCAACTCTGTCCTGGCCAAGGCTGACTGGCCCAGCATTGGGCCCCAGTCACCATCCTATCTGGGAATTTGACATTTGGAATTGAGAAAACCAGAGTTGGGGAATCCCTACAGCCCTGCAGCTGATGCCTCAGCAGTCCTGACTCTATCCTTCCTAACCGTTTGATTGTTCACTTCTCAGATTCCAGGAGCTGCCTCAATATCCTTTCAGGAAATTCCCCTTTTGGCTTACCTAGGCAGAGTTCCATGCATTGGAGAAGGAAATGGCAACCCACTCCAGTGTTCTTGCCTGGAGAATCCCAGGGACGGGGGAGCCTGGTGGGCTGCTGTCTGTGGGGTCGCAAGGAGTCGGACATGACTGAAGCGACTTAGCAGCAGCAGCAGGCAGAGTTACTCTCTGCTACTTAAAGCTAAAGACTTTTAATAAATATACCCACGGCAAGGAGATATACTTAAAATTATTTCTTACACCTTAAAGCTCAGGTCAAAGCAAGTACTATTCATACATAATGACCTAGAAAATGTGTACATTAGATGATAAAAGCATGTTACAAATTAATACACACTATCTAATCTCACCTTAGCTTTCAAACAAATGACTGGAAAAATCTTACACCAAACTGCCACTACTAGTTACCTCCAGCAATTTGTTTATTTTTTCTTTAATTTTACCTTATTTCTCAATTCCCACAATAAGCCAATTTTAGTTTTTATAATCAGAAAAATATAGTGAAAAAGAATGTTAGGAACCAGATGTCCCAGAGGCCTGACATCAGCGATAGAGATGGTCATAGCTGAGTTGTTCCCTCACTTAGAAGTGATTTTTAAAAGATGAGCCAGGCCTGCATTTACTGCCTGCACTGTCCCCCATCATCTTAGTCTTTCCACAGCTATAAGAGCAGTTTCTTAGCTTCAAACCAAAGCAATGTCACTAGAAAACATTAAGTGCTATAGGGACAGGATTTGGTGGAAGGGTTCTTGGGTTTGAGCTCAGGGAAATAGCTGTGTGGTCTGGGAATGGTCACAAAGACTTCTCTGAGCTTCAGCATCCCATGCTCAAAATGGGGAATTACAGTACCTTCCTCTCAGGGTGATCATGTGCTTCGTAAGGGAGCAAGGCAAGTGAAACAAATATCAGCTACTGTTAACTACTTTCACCTCCTGTCCTGCAGCAGCCCTCCTGACCAGCACAGTTTCTGGTTGGGCTTCAAGAAATCAGAACAGACTACATCCACTCTTGCCCAAATTATCTCAGCTGTGGGACCTTCAGCTGTCCTTCTCTTACTGGCTTTGTACACTTTCAGGAAAACAAACTTAGACAACCTTGAATACGTCAAAAATATAACTCATCTAGTAACCAACGCTTTTTAAAAATTGTTGTAAAACACACATATAGTACACATCCATAAAATTTACCATTTTAATAATTTTTCAGTGTATAGTTCAGTGGCATTAAGTACATTCACATTGTCATGCCATCATCAGCACCACTCGTCTCTAGAACTTTTTCACCTTCCCAAACTAAAACTCTGTACCCATGAAGCACTAATACCCTTCCCCTCTAACCCCTGGCAACTACCAGTTTACTTTCTATCTCTAGATCCGACTACTCTCAGCACTTCATACAAGGGAAATCAGACTACTTTTTTGTCTTCGTATTTGTCTTTTTGTATTTTTCCTTAGCACAATATCCTCAAGCTTTGCAGTAGGCTGAATGTTTCTATCTCCACAAAATTTCTATGTTGAAATCCTAACACCCAAAGGTGATAGTACTAGTAATTGGGGCCTTTGGCAATCAACTAGGTCATGAGGGTGGGGCCCTCATGATGGAGGTTAATGCTCTTATAGAAGAGGTACCATAGAACTCCCTGGGCCGTTCTGCAAGGAAGAATATGATCATTCTGCCATCTAGAAAAAGGCCCTCACCCCACCATGCTGGCACCTTGATCTCAGACATCCAATCTCCAGAGTTGTTAGAAATAAACATCTGTTGTTTATAAGCTCCCCTATCTGTAGAATTTTGTTACAGAAGCCTGAATGGACTAATACAAGGTTTATTCATGCTATAGCATGTGTTAAAATTTACTTTTTTGCAGCTTTATTGAGATACAATTGACAAAATCATAATATATTTAAAGTATACAAAGTGATATTTTGATAGCTGTGTATATTGTGAAAGAATTCCCACAATCAAGTTAATGAGCACATCCATCAGCTCACATATTTACCTCTTTTTTTTTGGTGAGATTGCTTAAAATCTACTCTGTTAGCAAATTTAAACTGTATTATACAATGCAGTATTAGTCACCGCATAAGTATGCTATAATCACTATGCTATACATTAGATCATAAAGGCCTTAACCATCTTAAAACAAAAGCTTGTTCTTCTTAGCCAATAACTCCCCATTTCCCAGCCCCGTGATGCCCCACCCTTTGGTAACCACCATTCTACTCTCTGTTGCTATGAGTTGGACTTTTTATAAAAAGATTACACACATAAGTGATATCATGCAGTATTCATCTCTCTCTGTCTGACTTATTTCACTTAGCATAATGCCCTCCAGTTGCATCCAGGTCATCAAAACCAGCAGGATTTCCTTCTGTATGTATACACCATGTTATATATCATGTTTTGTTTATCCATTCATCCATCATTGGATACTTGGGTTGCTTTCATCTTATGAGTTTGTGAATAATGTTGCTATGAGCATAGGTGTACAAACATCTGAGTACCTGCTCTGAATTCTTTTAAATATATACACAGAAGTGGAATTGCGATCATAAGGTGATTTTATTTTTAATTTTTTAGGAACTGCCATATTGTTTTCCACAGCAGCTGCATCATTTTACATTGCCACCAGCAATGCACAAGAGTTCCAATTTCTAACAACCTTGTCAACATTTAATTTCTGGGTTTGTTGTTGTTGTTTTGGGGTTTTCTTCTAAATAACAGCCATTCTAATGAGTGTGAAGTACTATTTCGTGGCGGTTTTTATTACATTTCCCTAATGATTCGTGGTGTTAAGCATCTTTTCATGTGCTTATTGTCTATTTGTGTGTCTTCTTTAGAGAAATGCCTCTTCAAGTCCTTTGCCCAGTTTTTAATAGGGCTGTTTGGTTTCCTGCTGTTGAATTGTAGGAGTTCTTTATATATTCTGAATATTAATTCCTTATCAGAGATCTGATTTTAAAAATATTTTTCCACCCCATTCTGTGGGTTGCCTTAGTAACTATTTCCTGGTCCTACTTGTGCTCAAATCGCACCTGCGTGTGACACTGTGCTAATGACTGTGAGCAAAAGGAGCCCTTGCCTTCCACACCCTCTCTCTGTGTACTTGACTCTGTCATCCTATCAGAATCCTTCTCAATTGCTTGCAAACAGTTTTTTTAAATTACTGTATCTTTGAAGACTTCTGAAAGGGATGTAATTGGCTATTTCATCTCAGATATTTGAGAAGCGAGATCTCAGTCCGAAAGAGGCTGTGAGGAACCGAAGTCAGCACAGCTTGAAACTAGCAGAAGTTGTCGTTATCCACACATTCACACCACGTGAAGCCTCCACAAGGGTTTCCTGATGTCTACACCCGTGCAAGAGGAAGTACTTCCACTTACATCAGTGCCTGCCAAGGAGGATTTGACTGTCATGTGTCATTGAAACTGGTCTCACCAGCTGATAAAGGTCATAAATCTTGACCCTGGGAACCCAGACCCTTGCTGAGGTCTTCACATTCCTTTCTGACTAATGAAAATGAAACTTGCTTTATCCAACCGTGTACATTCTGTTCTGCTAAGTATTAATTCTTAGCATGACCACTATGAACTGAAACTTTAATGCTCTTGATGTTCTTCTCCTTGCCACTGTTCTCAGTAAATGTTTTCACTGGGGGGGGGGGTCCCCTGGGTCTGGCAAATTAATAAACTCTTTATCCCCCCTCTGGAGTCTTTACTTGAGTGCCATGTGGGCTGCAGTCCCACTCCTCACTGCATGGTCTCCTCACAAGTCAACACAAACTCAAACCCCAGATGCTGGAAAAAACTCCAAATTTTACACAGACATACACATGCTTATCCATGCATGGCTATAATCAATCTCATTCATACATTCCTCAGGAAAATTAACTAAATGCCATCCTGTCTTCAAACAAACAGATATCTCAATTTAGCCACCCAGCATGCAATATTTGACCTCTTCAGAATACTCTCCCTCCTGACATTCATGTTGCTTACAAACCTCATGCACAGGTAAATGTTCATTTAAGCTGCATTTTGGCTCTTCTTTGCATGTAATGTTGCTCACACACACACACACACACACACACACACACACACACATATGCATTTATCTCTGAAAAAGTGCTTTAATGTCCTGCTGAAGCCAAAGAATCAAAATTTTAAAACAATGCATTAAATTTGCAGAATCAGTGCTCAGGAGCAATAACATTACAAACAGGAAATTAGTCCAATTACAACATCCTCTGAATTATGATCTCTACTTCCTTGCTGCTTTACTTAGTACCAATCACTCATTATAGCCTGCTTACTGTTGACAGTAGTTCCAAAAAATACTACTCTGAGTCTTGTACCCCATGGAATGGAATGTGGCAGATAAATAAACCCTTTATGACCAGCTAGGGAAAATGAATCGAAGACAGGACCCCAAAAGGAAGCACTCACCACCCCATCCTCTAACACTTCCTTTTCCTTCCCCCAGGGGTGGCCATCATAGGAATGAGGCAAAAACCCACCACGAACCACTATTTCCCAGCTCTCCTGGAGCTTGGCATGGACAGATCCTGTGCTGGGTGCTTTGTACTGAGCCTGGCTGAATTTATTGCCAAGCATGAATTACATATGTAAAGCAATAAATACAGGAGGAGGGCAGTGTAGTAACACAATGATCTAGAGGGCCCTCCCACCAACAGTGTGCCCTGCCCTTGGGATAAACTATGTCCCGTGCGGATGAACTAAATAGTCCCTCCATGTCCACTGGAGAAGGGAATGGCAAGCCACTTCAGTATTCTTGCCTTGAGAACCCCATGAACAGTATGAAAAGGCGAAATGATAGGATACCAAAAGAGAATCTCCCTAGGTCATTAGGTGCCCAATATGCTACTGGAGATCAGTGGAGAAATAACTCCAGAAAGAAGGAAGGGATGGAGCCAAAGCAAAACAATACCCAGTTGTGCATGTGACTGGTGATAGAAGCAAGATCCGATGCTGTAAAGAACAATATTGCATAGGAACCTGGAATGTCAGGTCTATGAATCAAGGCAAATTTGAAGTGGTCAAACAAGAGATGGCAAGAGTGAACGTCGACATTCTAGGAATCAGCGAACTCAAATGGACTGGAATGGGTGAATTTAACTCAGATGACCATTATATCTACTACTGCGGGCAGGAATCCCTCAGAAGAAATGGAGTAGCCATCATGGTCAACAAAAGAGTCCGAAATGCAGTACTT
>SJYX01020212.1:102937-131558 GCA_006410675.1 Oreotragus oreotragus
GATCGCTTAATGGGAAATAGGTGGGGAAACAATGGAAACAGAGTCAGACTTTATTTTGGGGGGCTCCAAAATCACTGCAGATGGTGACTGCAGCCATGACATTGGAAGACGCTTACTCCTTGGAAGAAGAGTTATGACCAACTTAGACAGCATATTGAAAAGCAGAGACATTACTTTGCCAACAAAGGTCTGTCTAGTCAAGGCTATGGTTTTTCCTGTGGTCATGTATGGATGTGAGAGTTGGACTGTGAAGAAAGCTGAGTGCCAAAGAATTGATGCTTTTGAACTGTGGTATTGGAGAAGACTCTTGAGAGTCCCTTGGACTGCAAGGAGATCCAACCAGTCCATTCTAAAGGAGATCAGCCCTGGTGTTCTTTGGAAGGAATGATACTAAAGCTGAAACTCCAGTACTTTGGCCACCTCATGTGAAGAGTAGACTGATTGGAAAAGACTCAGATGCTGGGAGGGATTGAGGGCAGGAGGAGAAGGGGACGACAGAGGATGAGATGGCTGGATGGCATCACTGACTCGATGGACATGAGTCTGAGTGAACTCTGGGAGTTGGTGATGGACAGGGAGGCCTGGCATGCTGCAATTCATGGGGTCGCAAAGAGTCAGACACGACTGAGCGACTGAACTGAACTGAAGTATCTGGGAAAGCAGTTATTTCTCTGACTGCATCATCTTATCAGTTCTCATATAAAATGCAGATGCTCTGCTGCACAATTGAGAAATCCTTCACATTATGAGTCAGAACCACTCACAATGTCACTGGGCTTTGTTCTACCTTCCAGCCTTATGAATAAAAACCCACAGTGCCTTTGAAGCCTTGCATGGAACTCCTGCAGGGAGAAACTCTTGTGACTTTAGACTATAGCCCTCCAAGCTTATCAGATTTTTGTTCTCTTACCTTGTAACTTGGGTTCTCATTCCAAAATCCAGTGATCTCATTGATTGCAGCACTTCAATACAGCCCATGTACTGGAATAAGAAAAAAAAAAAAAAAAAAAAGAACAAGTAGGAAAAATGGCACAAAAATAGTTCTCCGCACCAGAGGTGTTTTCCTGGGAAACATCTAAATCAGTTCCTGATAGCAAATCACATTTGCACATTCAGCCTACCGTTGATATTTGTGACCACTAATGGACACATACCTTAAGCTTCAGTTCAGTTATAAAACATCAGCTAAATCCAAACTATTAATATGGTATCAGGAAAACAGCTGTCATCCCTGACAAATGTGAGCTCAGGGATATGAGAGCTTGGGCTCTGGGGCCAGCCTGTGTGAACTGGAATCCTGGCTCTGCCAGTTATTAGTTATGGAGCTTCAGCAAATTACTCAACTTCTTTGCATCTCAGTTTTGCCACTAGCAACACAGGGATACAATTGTTGTGAGAGTTTAATTATTTCCTAAGGTGTTCTAAGAGCAGCGCATGGTACATATGGATGCTCAAATATTAGAGGAAGCAAAACTAAATGTGAGACAAATAATACAGAAATATCAAGTATTCTAGGGAGATAAAATAAGCATATAAATGCAGATAAACCCAAAGCTTAGTAACATAAGAAAATTCTACTTTTTGCAACCTCATTTATTCAGAGGATTCAAGGAAAGAAAAAGTCATGTCCTACACCAGGAAGGAGTAAATCTAGCTTGAACATGGAGTACTGGAAAAGGCACTGAGGCTCATAAAGCTAAAAGACAGTTATATTTAATATGGCAAAAGTGGGATTACTCTGTGTTTGAGAAGCCTCATGTCAGCAGCAGTAGGAAGGTGGGTCAATAGCAAGAGAGTAAGTGAGGATGCTCCTCTTGAGAAGTAACAAAAGCTCACCCTGAGGAGGGATGGTGGGAAGGAGGGGACAGATTCAAGTGACATCTCGGAAACAGATACTACACGATCCAGCAGCTGATTTGATCTAGAGAATAAGAAAGAAGGATGAGTCAAGGATGACTCAGATGTTTCCAGCCAGGGTAGCAGGGGGAACAGTGATTCCATTAACAGAAAGAAGAAAACCAGGAGAAAGGAAGATGAGGTGATTTGGGACCTGTTCACTGAACGACGCTGGTGGGGTAGCCAGGAAACAGCAAGTTGAGAGTTAAAAACTGGATTCTGGAATCATGGAGAGGCATTAAGCCTAGGGAGGCAGGCTTAGTAGTCGCCCATGTAGCTCTGCCCAGTGAGGCAGTGGGAGTAATCCTCTTAGCACAGCCTCAGTTGATGAGGGAGAGTGTTTTTCTCTGGGAATGAGCTTGGAAATGCGATGAAAGCCACGCGGTCTGATTGAAAGTGACCTGTAGGCTCCTTGGAAATGATCTGCTTCCTGTTTAGCTTTCCCTTGGAAGCCTTCTAGCCTCCTTCTGCTTGTGGAAAGATGGCGAGGGCTGAGGGTGCCTCTCCAGACACTCTTGGAGTATTTCTCCAAGTATTTCTCAGCGAATTCTGACCATTTCGCATCCTAAGAGCAGGTCAGTGCACCAAGTGCTGTCTAGAGCCTCGTGTAGGGGAGAGTTTGCTGGTCAAGACAATTGCCAGCCAGACTGCTGTGCCTCACATTCTTCATGGGAGCTCTAGCATTAACACCTAAACCCTGTGTTTTCTGGCTCTGTCACCTTGCTCCTGTGCACTTTGCTGCCACACTGGCCTTCCTTCTATTCCTCATTTACAGCAACTCTTTCCAAACACAGGGCCTTTGCACTAGCTGTTCCACTGCTAGCTCTGCCTAGATCCTCCCCACTGCTCTGTAAGACTGACTCCTTTTTATCCTTCAGGTTTTAATTCAGATGTCACTGCCTCAGAGACCCTTCCTAGCACCCTTCATCACATTTGTCATCATGCCACTAAAAACCAAGTTTACTTGTTAACCTGCTTATTACCTGTCTTCATTCCCTTGACTGTAAGCATTATAAGAGCAAGGACTATGATCACCATGGAATTCCCAACACCCAGGACAGTGCCTGGGCCACAGAAGGTACCCAAGAAATACTGGATGAAAGAGTGAAAGAGGCTTCTACTGTTCAGCTCCAACAGTAGTCTAAAATGAGCAGTGGGAGGTGAATTTCTCACTGTTTGTTCTCTCCATCCTGGAGGATGAGGAAGGAGTATAGCAGAACTGAGGTCTCAGAAAGAGACTTGAGGGGAAGGTGGGGGAAAAGGGCCTGACTCCCCAGGTGTTCCAGGGTTGGGGAAAACCCTGAGTGATAACGCTGATAGAAGAGGGAAACGAGGCAAAGCATGAAAGCTGGGGCAGAGATGCTCTGAGCCTCAACAGCTCAGTGAGGGGAGGTGTCAAATGGGGCAGTCCTCAGCCCAGTGATGTGAGTCACCGACTGTGGGATTCCGGTTAACAAGGGAAGAGGTTTTTAGCGGAGAGTAGGAAAGGAGGACAGAGAGAGAGGGAATCTTGCAAGCTTTGTTCTTCATTTTTAATTGGAGTTTATCCTGGCGTGCTGCAGTTCGTGGGGTCGCAAAGAGTCGGACATGACTGAGCATCTGAACTGAACTGAAGTTGCTTTACAATGTTGTATTAGCTTCTGCTGTGCAGTAAAGTGAGCCAGCTGTTCATATACATCTACCCCTTTTCTGGATTTCCTTCCCATTTAGGTTGCCACAGAGCACTGAATAAAGTTCCCTGAGCTATACAGTAGGTTCTCACTAGCTATCTATTTTATCCATAGTTGTGTGTAAATGCAAGGTTTTGTTTTTAATCACACTTCATGGCGAAAACCACCTCAGTCCCGTCCTTCTAAGGCAGCCCCAGGAGTTGTTTCCAAACCACCCCCCTTCACTGAAACCTCTGTTTTGCTTCACATACTTGTCTGTCAGCAACGGCACACCTTCTGCCAGCCTCGCTGCGGGAAACGTGAGTCACGGTCTGAGATGACCGTGACAATGAGCACATTGCCCATCCACCCCGGGCATGTGAGGTGGAGGGCACTCAGGGCAATGTGAAGGGAGAAAATCAATGCCCGCTTTTTGGCCCACAATGACTCTGAAGCCCAGATGCACCTGGTCCTCCCACTGACTCACTCAGCCCATTTCTCAGAAACCATCGCTGTGAAGAAGCAGGGAGGGCACGGTGCATAAAAAGACTGTCAGTATCTGTGTTTAGGTACCTGACTCAACAAGCGGAAAGTGGCTGAATGTCCAGGCCTGAGGGAGCACGAGTTTGGTTTGTTGATCTCAGTATAAACTAACCCGACCTCTCAATCATGTATTAAGTGTAGGTCTGCAAAGACACGGTCTCTGTTCTCAAGAAACCTAGCCTCATGAGAATAGGACAACCATGAAAGAGATGATTTATCTTTTATTTCTATGAGGTTAGTCATGGTTAATTCCATTTAATAGATGAAGAAATTAAGCCCTATTAATGGGAAGCGGCTGGCTCAGTTTCACTTATTCAGTGAGACTGAATCAGGGCTTATTCTGGAGGCCACAGTCCATTTCTGGGAACCTGTGTGTGAGTCTTGTGGGACAGGAAAATTGAAAAGAGAGGAGGTCATCCAGCTGCCCCCTCTGCCTCTTCCTTTGGTCTTCCCAGGCGGGAAAGAAGGTGACCCACCGGGGGCCCCGTGGTAAGAGTAGGCATGAATCCAAGCTCTTCCGGGGCCAGCAGGATGTGGCATCTGAGACAGAAGACACACCCTAATACCTGACCCTGTGCTGGGGAGAGGACACTGAAGACCTTTATTCAAGTATCAGGGGTGGTAAGAACGTGACAGCGCTCAGACAACCTTTCCATTCAGCACCTGACAGATGGCTCACCTGGATCCCAGCTCACGCACAAAAAAAAAAAAAAAAAAGAACAAGTAGGAAAAATGGCACAAAAATAGTTCTCCGCACCAGAGGTGTTTTCCTGGGAAACATCTAAATCAGTTCCTGATAGCAAATCACATTTGCACATTCAGCCTACCGTTGATATTTGTGACCACTAATGGACACATACCTTAAGCTTCAGTTCAGTTATAAAACATCAGCTAAATCCAAACTATTAATATGGTATCAGGAAAACAGCTGTCATCCCTGACAAATGTGAGCTCAGGGATATGAGAGCTTGGGCTCTGGGGCCAGCCTGTGTGAACTGGAATCCTGGCTCTGCCAGTTATTAGTTATGGAGCTTCAGCAAATTACTCAACTTCTTTGCATCTCAGTTTTGCCACTAGCAACACAGGGATACAATTGTTGTGAGAGTTTAATTATTTCCTAAGGTGTTCTAAGAGCAGCGCATGGTACATATGGATGCTCAAATATTAGAGGAAGCAAAACTAAATGTGAGACAAATAATACAGAAATATCAAGTATTCTAGGGAGATAAAATAAGCATATAAATGCAGATAAACCCAAAGCTTAGTAACATAAGAAAATTCTACTTTTTGCAACCTCATTTATTCAGAGGATTCAAGGAAAGAAAAAGTCATGTCCTACACCAGGAAGGAGTAAATCTAGCTTGAACATGGAGTACTGGAAAAGGCACTGAGGCTCATAAAGCTAAAAGACAGTTATATTTAATATGGCAAAAGTGGGATTACTCTGTGTTTGAGAAGCCTCATGTCAGCAGCAGTAGGAAGGTGGGTCAATAGCAAGAGAGTAAGTGAGGATGCTCCTCTTGAGAAGTAACAAAAGCTCACCCTGAGGAGGGATGGTGGGAAGGAGGGGACAGATTCAAGTGACATCTCGGAAACAGATACTACACGATCCAGCAGCTGATTTGATCTAGAGAATAAGAAAGAAGGATGAGTCAAGGATGACTCAGATGTTTCCAGCCAGGGTAGCAGGGGGAACAGTGATTCCATTAACAGAAAGAAGAAAACCAGGAGAAAGGAAGATGAGGTGATTTGGGACCTGTTCACTGAACGACGCTGGTGGGGTAGCCAGGAAACAGCAAGTTGAGAGTTAAAAACTGGATTCTGGAATCATGGAGAGGCATTAAGCCTAGGGAGGCAGGCTTAGTAGTCGCCCATGTAGCTCTGCCCAGTGAGGCAGTGGGAGTAATCCTCTTAGCACAGCCTCAGTTGATGAGGGAGAGTGTTTTTCTCTGGGAATGAGCTTGGAAATTCGATGAAAGCCACGCGGTCTGATTGAAAGTGACCTGTAGGCTCCTTGGAAATGATCTGCTTCCTGTTTAGCTTTCCCTTGGAAGCCTTCTAGCCTCCTTCTGCTTGTGGAAAGATGGCGAGGGCTGAGGGTGCCTCTCCAGACACTCTTGGAGTATTTCTCCAAGTATTTCTCAGCGAATTCTGACCATTTCGCATCCTAAGAGCAGGTCAGTGCACCAAGTGCTGTCTAGAGCCTCGTGTAGGGGAGAGTTTGCTGGTCAAGACAATTGCCAGCCAGACTGCTGTGCCTCACATTCTTCATGGGAGCTCTAGCATTAACACCTAAACCCTGTGTTTTCTGGCTCTGTCACCTTGCTCCTGTGCACTTTGCTGCCACACTGGCCTTCCTTCTATTCCTCATTTACAGCAACTCTTTCCAAACACAGGGCCTTTGCACTAGCTGTTCCACTGCTAGCTCTGCCTAGATCCTCCCCACTGCTCTGTAAGACTGACTCCTTTTTATCCTTCAGGTTTTAATTCAGATGTCACTGCCTCAGAGACCCTTCCTAGCACCCTTCATCACATTTGTCATCATGCCACTAAAAACCAAGTTTACTTGTTAACCTGCTTATTACCTGTCTTCATTCCCTTGACTGTAAGCATTATAAGAGCAAGGACTATGATCACCATGGAATTCCCAACACCCAGGACAGTGCCTGGGCCACAGAAGGTACCCAAGAAATACTGGATGAAAGAGTGAAAGAGGCTTCTACTGTTCAGCTCCAACAGTAGTCTAAAATGAGCAGTGGGAGGTGAATTTCTCACTGTTTGTTCTCTCCATCCTGGAGGATGAGGAAGGAGTATAGCAGAACTGAGGTCTCAGAAAGAGACTTGAGGGGAAGGTGGGGGAAAAGGGCCTGACTCCCCAGGTGTTCCAGGGTTGGGGAAAACCCTGAGTGATAACGCTGATAGAAGAGGGAAACGAGGCAAAGCATGAAAGCTGGGGCAGAGATGCTCTGAGCCTCAACAGCTCAGTGAGGGGAGGTGTCAAATGGGGCAGTTCTCAGCCCAGTGATGTGAGTCACCGACTGTGGGATTCCGGTTAACAAGGGAAGAGGTTTTTAGCGGAGAGTAGGAAAGGAGGACAGAGAGAGAGGGAATCTTGCAAGCTTTGTTCTTCATTTTTAATTGGAGTTTATCCTGGCGTGCTGCAGTTCGTGGGGTCGCAAAGAGTCGGACATGACTGAGCATCTGAACTGAACTGAAGTTGCTTTACAATGTTGTATTAGCTTCTGCTGTGCAGTAAAGTGAGCCAGCTGTTCATATACATCTACCCCTTTTCTGGATTTCCTTCCCATTTAGGTTGCCACAGAGCACTGAATAAAGTTCCCTGAGCTATACAGTAGGTTCTCACTAGCTATCTATTTTATCCATAGTTGTGTGTAAATGCAAGGTTTTGTTTTTAATCACACTTCATGGCGAAAACCACCTCAGTCCCGTCCTTCTAAGGCAGCCCCAGGAGTTGTTTCCAAACCACCCCCCTTCACTGAAACCTCTGTTTTGCTTCACATACTTGTCTGTCAGCAACGGCACACCTTCTGCCGGCCTCGCTGCGGGAAACGTGAGTCACGGTCTGAGATGACCGTGACAATGAGCACATTGCCCATCCACCCCGGGCATGTGAGGTGGAGGGCACTCAGGGCAATGTGAAGGGAGAAAATCAATGCCCGCTTTTTGGCCCACAATGACTCTGAAGCCCAGATGCACCTGGTCCTCCCACTGACTCACTCAGCCCATTTCTCAGAAACCATCGCTGTGAAGAAGCAGGGAGGGCACGGTGCATAAAAAGACTGTCAGTATCTGTGTTTAGGTACCTGACTCAACAAGCGGAAAGTGGCTGAATGTCCAGGCCTGAGGGAGCACGAGTTTGGTTTGTTGATCTCAGTATAAACTAACCCGACCTCTCAATCATGTATTAAGTGTAGGTCTGCAAAGACACGGTCTCTGTTCTCAAGAAACCTAGCCTCATGAGAATAGGACAACCATGAAAGAGATGATTTATCTTTTATTTCTATGAGGTTAGTCATGGTTAATTCCATTTAATAGATGAAGAAATTAAGCCCTATTAATGGGAAGCGGCTGGCTCAGTTTCACTTATTCAGTGAGACTGAATCAGGGCTTATTCTGGAGGCCACAGTCCATTTCTGGGAACCTGTGTGTGAGCCTTGTGGGACAGGAAAATTGAAAAGAGAGGAGGTCATCCAGCTGCCCCCTCTGCCTCTTCCTTTGGTCTTCCCAGGCGGGAAAGAAGGTGACCCACCGGGGGCCCCGTGGTAAGAGTAGGCATGAATCCAAGCTCTTCCGGGGCCAGCAGGATGTGGCATCTGAGACAGAAGACACACCCTAATACCTGACCCTGTGCTAGGGAGAGGACACTGAAGACCTTTATTCAAGTATCAGGGGTGGTAAGAACGTGACAGCGCTCAGACAACCTTTCCATTCAGCACCTGACAGATGGCTCACCTGGATCCCAGCTCACGCACTCCCTTCTTGCCTCAGGGCAGTCATAATATTTTTGTACTGTCTGAGCTTCAACCACTTGTTTCTAAGGAGAGGTGAACAGTCTATTCATGACCTGTGTATCTTGGGCTTTGCATTCCAGAGAAGAAATTATTACTGGCGTTTTCAGAGAACAGGAATGAGAGCTGGTTTGTGGGAACTTTTCATCCTGACTCTCACAGAATGATGACCTTCAAAGATCTAAAGAAAAAGGATTATATATTCTTATATCCTCAGAAAGAATGTCTGAAGGATACATATTACCTCTGGGAATGGGAGAGAGGCAAACTTTTACTTTTTATTTTACATTTTTGTATTATTTGTATTTGAAAAAATAAGTGGTATAATTTTAGAGTTTTAAAATTAAATAAAATCTACCACTTAACCTCTTGGAATCACAATTTATTAATTAGCAAGTAAGGTTAAATCTCTTGTTTTCCAATGGCATTTTCCCTTCCTTAGAATGAGCCTGCCCTTGTGCTAGATGGCAGAAGCCACCAACGTGGCCTAATGGCATTGCAGGATTTTTCTGCCACCTCTAAATAGCATCTAATCTTTCTCATTAAAAACAGGGGAAGTGGGAAGAGGACAACCTTGAGACATTGTCTCCACTTCCTTACTTTCAACTCATGCTTCAACTCACCACAGTAGCTTCTGGTCTCAAGACTCTATTGAAACTCGCTGAGCAAACCAATGATCTTGTCCACTCTAGCGACTGTTCTAGCCTCTGGTTCACACACTCTTCCCTTTCTTTCAAACCCCTCATCCAACCAGGGGTCAGAGTCCATCAATTTAGTCATCTCTCATATCTGCTGTTGTTTAGCATGCTCTGTCTCTCAACTGCAATAGAGTGGACTCCCATCATATGCATGTTTGATTCACTCAGTTCAACTACTGTATCAGCCTGACCTGCAGAAAGTAAAAGATCAGTCCCTTTATTCAGTCCCTCAGCCCCCAACTCGACTACTCAAACTAGACTTGACTTCTGCCCCAGGGAAAAGGGATCTCTCTGCAAATTCAAACAGAGATAGAAGCCATTGACGCTGAACTGAACCTTGATGGTCCAGGTGCACAGGTGTTATACAGATTTCAGAGATTTCCCAGTGTATTCTTTATTCCACCTGATTTTCACCCTAGTGATGAATGTAGAATGCAACCCCCACTAAGAAGGAGTCTCTGGTGTCCCACCCTCTGAATCTGCCTTTCCCAGTGTAGTCAGCACCTTACTGAAATGCAGGTGTACCATGATATCACTCCACCCTATCACACCTCATTCCCACTTAAAACTCTCACAGATCCCCCACCTTCTTAAAGCAGAGCTTCTCAAACTTTAGAGAACTTCAGAATTACCAAGGAAACTCAAATGGAAGAGTTTTAAAAACAGATTTCTGGGGTTCTGAAAAATTCTGCTTCAGTTGGTCCACAAGAATGAGTTTTATTAAGGACTCATGGATTCTGCTACAGCAGGTCCAAGAATTACACTTTGGAGAAAACATCAGTCTTCAGGAAGAGGTCTTACTTTCTTAGCTTAATGGACAAGGTCCCTAACTATCATCATTCAAAAGTCACTTCCATGAAGCCTCTCCTCTTTTCCTCTTTTCTAAATTTTGCTTATTTATTGACTTACGGCTGTGCTGAGCCTTTTTGTTGCCTGGGCTTTTCTCTAGTTGCAGCGAACGGGGGCCACTTTTCATTGCAGTGGTGTGTCTTATTGCAGAACACAGGCTCAAAGGTATGCAGGCTTCAGCAGTTGCGGGGCATGGGATTAATAGCTGTCGTTTGCAGGCTCTAGAGCACAGGCTCAATAGTTGTGGTACAGGGCTTAGCTGCTCCATGGCACACGGGATCCTCCTAGACCAGGGATCAAACGGTTTCCTGCACTGGCAAGCAGATTCTTTACCATGAGTCATCAGGGAGGACCTTTTTCTCCTTTCTTACCTTCAGTCTGACCGCTCCCTTCCCTGGACGCTCCTGCACACACTGTATGGACCTCCAGCAGACCTTTTCTAAAATATTACCTGTCCATATGGCTTTCTCGGCCAGTGTGTCTGTACCTCTTCTGGAATACGAATGGTGTCTGCTGCTTCTTTGTCTCCTCAGTACTGAGCCTAGCTCACCAATGCTCCTCAGATGAATGAGTAAAATGCAGCTTGAACAACTTATAAGAAAAGATAGGATGTGTATATAAAAATAAGTATATTAAAGGTTTAGATCATAGTAATCCTTTTTTTAAACTGAATCTCATCTAACTTAATTTTCAAAAAGAATAATCATAAAGGTCAAAAGCTCAGTGCTTAATAATTAAGATATTAATGAGTAAATGGATCCAGACAGAAGAAAGTAGTGAGATACAGGCAAATCTGGAACGATACAGAATACAAGAAAGACAAAACCCAAGCTACTCGCTCTAGCCCCTTGTTGCCATTTAGGAAATCAGATCTGATTTTTCAAGAGAAGTCAGAAATAAGTCTTTATGAATTTTCCCAAATTTTAAAACCAACAGGTCACAATGAACAATCCAAAAATTAAATTTAAAAAATTACATTATGAATAGAATTAAAAACAATAAAATATTTACAAATAAATTTAATACAATAAATGCAAAATTCAGACTTTGAAAACTATAAAGTATTGTTGAAAGAAATTTAAGAAGACCAAAATAATTGGAAAGACATTCTAAGTTCATGAATCAGAAGACTTCATGTTAAGATAGCAATATTCCTCAGACTGATCTATTGACTCAATTCCTGGCAAAATACCAGATGGCTCCTTTGCAGAAATTGACAAGCTGATCCTAAAATTCACATAGTATTGTTGAAAGAAATTTAAGAAGACCAAAATAATTGGAAAGACATTCTAAGTTCATGAATCAGAAGACTTCATGTTAAGATAGCAATATTCCTCAGACTGATCTATTGACTCAATTCCTGGCAAAATACCAGATGGCTCCTTTGCAGAAATTGACAAGCTGATCCTAAAATTCACATGGAAATTCAAGAGACCCAGAAGGGCCAACACAATGTTGAACAAGATAAAAGTTGGAGAGCTCACATGTCCCAATTTCAAAACTCCTGACACAGCTGTACATCAAAACAGGTGTGGTAATTATATAAAGAAAGACATATAGATCAGTGAAATAGAATTGATAGTCCAAAAATAAACCCTCATGTGCTCAGTAGCTTCAGTTGTGTCCACCAATTGAATTTTCCATGAGGGCACCAAAACAATTTAAGTGGGGAAAGAACAGTGTTTTCAACAAATAGTGCTGGAGCAATTGGATATTACACAATGAAATAACATACAAAAGAATGAAATCAGATCTCTATTCCACATCATATGCAAAAATAAACTAAAAAATGTATCTAAGATCTACACATGGGAGTTAAAGTAATAATATTCTTAAAATATGCAAGAATTATCATAACCTTGGCTATGACACCAAAAGTACAAGCAACCAAAGAAAAAAATATATAAATTGAATCTTATAAAAATCAAATACTTTCGTACTTCAAGGGACACTATCAAGAAAATGAAAAGATCACCCACAGAATGGGAGAAGCTGTTTGTAAATGATTTATCTGATAAAGGACTTGCATCTATAATACATAAAGAACACTTGCAACACGATAGTAAAAAGACAAGCAACACAATTTTTAAATGGACAAATGATCTGAATAGACGTTTCTCAAAATAAGATTTACAAATGGCCAGTAAGCACAGGAAAAACTGCTCAATGTCATTCATCACTAAGGAAATGCACATCAAAACCACAATGATGTACCACTTCACACTCTTTGGAATGGCTATAATTTAAACAAACAAAAACTGAAAATAGCAAGTGTTGGCAAAGATACGGAGAAACTGGAACCCTCATACATTGGTAATGGGAATATAAAATGGTGAAGACACAAGGGAAAACAGCTTGGCAGTTTCTCAGAAAGTTAAACTTAGAACTACCATAAGGTCCAAAAATTCCGCTCCTAGATATTCACTCACGAAAAGTGAAAACACAGGTCCACACACACACTTTCACTCAAATGTTCACAGTAGCACTAGTCATAAAAACAAAAAGTAGGAACAACCTGAATATCCATCAGCTGATGAATGGATCAGTAAAAAGTGCCGCACCATGTCATGGACTTGTGTTTGGCAATAAAAAGGAAATGAAACACTGATAAATGGTACAACATGGATGAACTTTGAAAATATTTTTCTAAGGGAAACAACGCAGTCACAAAAGACCACATACTGTGTGATTCCATTTATATGAAATAACTAGAATAGATAAATCCATAGAGCCAGAAAGGAAGCTTGGAAGGTTTGAGGGGGTGGGGTGTGAGTGCTACAGGTTACAGAGTTGATTTGGGAGTTGATAAGAAGAATGTTCTAATATTGGTGGTGACTGCACAACTCTGTGAATATACTAAAATCCATTGAATTGTATATTTTATATGGGTGGATTATATGAAACGTAATTATATCTCAATAGAATTATTATCAAGCAATAACAACATTAGGCCAAACAAATAATATCTGCAGGCAGTGTGTGATCCTGACTGATATAAACTATTCAGGAAATATATGTGAATGGATGAATAATCCATCTATGAATAAGGCTTCAGATCATTATAGTTGTTTGAAATCTTCAGCACCCTTGAGGCAGAGTTCATTGCTCTTCCTTTGGGCTCCCAGAATATCTTGGTCACACCCGAAAGGTTGTACTCACCCAGTGATGCTGCTATTTATCTATTTAAATATCTATGTCTGCCCACTGCTAAACTGTGTGCTTCTCAAGGGCAGGGAGTGAGTCTTAGTCATCATTATCCCCAGCACCTCTTACGGGGTAATAAATGATTTATTTGAATGAAGGAGCCAAGAAATAATGTTCAGGAAGTCTCAAAATAACCTGCATCCCAATTGGACCATCTGTAATGTGTTCTTTCTTAAAGAGGTATATTTCCAGTTAAAAGAATCCTGAAGTAAAGGTGGTCAAAGCCCTCCTTACACCAGGTTTGAGTTGGGTGTGTGTCATGTGAGAAGGAAGTGGAAAGAAAGTCCTTCCCCATTTAGTATAGCACCAATTCATGGGGTCGCAAAGAGTTGGACACGACTGAGCGACTGAACTGAAGTGAATCCATGCAAAGCTGGGGCAGGTGGATGCTGGGGAGGGGGACTCTGCCTCTAGAATGGGGAGCAAGTTTAGAGGGAATTCAGTAAGACAAGCCTCAAGGGAAGAGGCACAAGTGGTCCTGGCAAACACTGCCTTTCTTCTTCTTTTTTTAAAAATTGAACTATGGTTGATTTACAATATTTTTTTAGTTTCAAGTATATAGTTTCAGATTCTTTTCCATTATTGGTTATTACATGATATCATTATGTTGAATATAGTTACTTCCCTATGCTACACAGTAAATCCTTGTTTATCTACTTTATATAGAGTGATGTGTATCAATTATTTCCATACTCCCAGTTGATCCCCCCTCAACGCTTTCCCCTTTGGGAACCATAAGTTTGTTCTGAGAATCTATTAACACCACCTTTTCTTAGATGGGTTTCCCTGATAACTCGGTTGGTAAAGAATCCGCCTGCAATTCAGGAGACCCTGATTCAATTCCTGGGTCAGGAAGATCTGCTGGAAAAGGGATAGGCTACCCACTCCAGTATTCTTGGGCTTCCCTTGTGGCTCAGCTGGTACAGAATCTGCCTGCGATGTGGGAGACCTGGGTTCAATCCCCGGGTTAGGAAGACCCCTTGGAGAAGGGAAAGGCTACCCACTCCAGTATTCTGACCTGGAGAATTCCATGGAATGTATAGACAATGGGGTCTCAAAGAGTCAGACAGGACTGATTTCTTAAGATGATCTTACAGCACCTTTGAAACTTCCCACCAAGAGCACAGGGTTGCTGACACCTTCTTGCTCTCCACCACTCTCTGTCCTCTTGTATTTGCTTTTCTTCAGAGTATTTACTGCTTACAACAATGTTTGTTGATAGTCTGTCTCCCCCACTAGAAGATTAGTAGCAGACAACAGAACTGTTCTAGCCCCAACAACTAGAATACTGTCTGGTATACCGTAGTCCCTCAAAGAAAACTTTAGTTGATTAAACTGAACAGGTCTTTAAAATCCAAACATCTACCCTGATGAAAACTCCTGCTCCAGGTTCAAAAGCCTGAAAATCTGAATTTGATCACTCATTCCCACTGGGGTCTTTGCAACTAGGGAATATCAACACTCTGAGTCTTTAATATTTACAAAGATGGAATCTTCTAAAGTAAGTTGTGTGTTCCGCTGGTCCTTCCAAAAGAAGGAAAGGTTCTCCAGTGTTCTCTCTATCTCCAGGGTGCCTGTCTAAGGCAAAGTACGGCTGTAAAGGGAGCTAACCCTGTCACTCTGGCCCAGATCTCATAGATGCTCTTCCCCTGATAAGTAGATGCCTTCACCAGCAGCAAATGAAGAGGCTCCTATATTTTAAAATTCCATTCCTAGTCCCACTATGGCAAGCAGAACTGACAACATCTTAAATATAATCTCTTGGGGATTTTTAGAATTAATAAGGGCATTTTAAAGTTTATTCAGAAGAAGCATTTCTCTTTGACAATGGGCAACCTGGATCCTTCAGAGAGAAAGTCTTGAGGGCCAGAAGCCCAGGTAAACAATAAAGATCTTGGTCGGATTGGCACTTTGTTGACACTCCAATATTTTAGGATATAAACTGCCTACAAGCATCAAAAGAAAACTTTCATCTGAAAAACAGTACTGTTTGTCTGTGGGCAAGGAAAGTATGACAACCATCTGTATACCACACCAGGCAACTGTGCAGTTATCTCATACCAACAGTCCTACTCACACTGAAAATCCCTTACACATGGGCATTTTTTTGAACTGAGAGTGGTTTCATATCTGCCTACAGACCTGAGCACAGACACAGTCACTCTGCTTGAGGTCATCCCTGAGGCAAAAACAGCACTGAGAGCATGTGGAGGGCTCTGACCTCCCCCTAGGAATAACTGTATACTCATTTCTTGGAAGACGTGAATGGCTCTCTCTGCTGCTGGGCCCAGCCAGGTAAATCACATCCTATGTGATCATGTGCTTTTGTATGAACCGCGATTTACACTGTCTGTTTTCACAAGTGTTATCTCATTTGATCCTCATAGTGAAACTGTCACAGAACCTAAAGAGGTATATAGTACCCCTTTTACAGATGAGAAATTGATTCTTAGGGGTTTAGTGTTCTGCTCAAGGGTCACAGGGCTGGTTCACAGAGAACACAGATCTTTTGCTGCTTGAAGCTATGCTGTTTCACATCATCTCCCTGACCTGGAGAAGTTGAGTCTCAATACTCTACATCTATAAAAGATACAAGCTACTGCACAGTGAATTTCATCGCTAATATAACAAGTAGGATGTGCTTCATCCTATTGATGAGGCATCTGCTGATAGCAGTTCCCCCACAGTACTTGCGTCAGGTAAGAGAAGACTCCCTGTGATGCTTACTTCCCTGCAGTGACCCAGGCTCCACCTGGGTAGAGTCCAGGGACATTTGTAAAATGAAAATGAATTCAGGGATCTGAAAACATCTGGACTGAAGATACTGCATTGTATCTCTCCTCTATTCACCTGCCCAAACAGCCATTATATATATAGAAAGAGAGAGAGAAAAGCCTGAACACCAAAGAACTGATACTTTCGAACTATGGTGTTGGAGAAGACTCTTGAGAGTCCCTGGGACTGCAAGGAGATTAAACCAGTCAGTCCTAAAGGAAATCAACCCTAAATGTTCAATGGAAGGACTGATGCTGAAGCTGAAGCTCCAATACTTTGGCCACCTGATGCAAAGAACCGACTCATTAGAAAAGACCCTGATGCCTGGAAGGATTGAAGGCAAAAGAAGAAGGGGGTGGCAGAGGATAAGATGAGTAGATATCTTTACCAACACAGTGGATATAAGTTTAAGCAAACTCCAGGAGATAGTGGAAGACAGAAGGGCCTGACGAGCTGCAGTCCATGGGGTCGCAAAGAGTTGGACACAACTTAGCGACCGAACAATAAGAGCAATATATGTATAAACTTTGAAAATACTTTTCTTTTTAATATATAGGTATTATTATAGTGGAAAAGACAGGCATCTTCTGTAGGTGACAGGTGCTTTTATATTCTATAATTACTTATAGGAACTCAAGAGTGATTGCTGCAACCACCACCTAAAACAGTCAGTTCCACACAGTTGATCACCCTTTGTGTTTTGGAGGAACAAAATCTGCATCGTACAAAGGTGAAATCTCCATACAAAATATTCTTAATGTGCTCTTGACAGAGACTCCTTGGGGACCTCTTATCTTATATTAAATTTTAATACTGTCGAGATTCAAAAGCTGCAACCAATAGCTTCATGCTGAGTCCTTTGTGGGGAAGACCAAATACCCCATAACCAAGACTTCTAAGAAACTTTTAAGAAAGTTTTATCATTGTGTAAGTACAATCCTAGGAATTCAAGAATGCTATTTTCCGTTGTTCTTAAAGACGGTCTCTATTTTGGTGGACTGGTCCCTATTAATGAAAATAAGAATTGAAATACTGGCCCTACCCAGATGATATTGCCTTTGAAATAGCAGTTGACTACCCTCTGCTGATGGGTCCAGCGAAATCTCAAGCTGTGTCAAGGCATTAATACGTCTAGAAGAGACGCAGCCTTAGCAGTGCTGCTTACAGGAAGAGCAAACTGAATGATCCCAACAGCTTAACTAGAGGTCTGTTTTTAAAAATGCAAGCTTCATCCTATTCCCTGGAAAGTCCTCATTTTTCCAGACACTGTCATTCCCTTTTGCTTTCGTCTTATACTTCTTCCTTCCTTCCACTCTCTTCTGTTTATGTGAGAGCTGTTAGTGCATTTCCACGAATATTCCCAAGGTTCCCCTGCCCATCCCAAAGTAGACGGCACTTCTCTTGCCCCTTGGAAGCTGGCGCAGCTCCTGATTTAGTGAATCTATCCAAGCAGACTATTGCTTTGGGAGTGATTTTTCTCAAATTTCCTCTCTTTCAATGAGGGAGGCACCAAGACAGAGCCTCCCTCAGCCCAGGTTCTGAGGGAGAACACAGAGTAAGAGACCCAAGCCACTTTGCTGCGGACACATGGTATTAGTGACAAATAAACCTTTTTTTTTTTTTTTTTGACTCAGCTGCTGAGATGCTTGGATTGCTTATTACCATAGAATGACTTAGTCTACCCTGACCTTTATGGTAACCATGAACGGGAAAAAGGAACAGAGTCTAGGAGCATGGGGTCTGGGAATCAGGCAGGCCAGGTCTGAAACTCAGCTGTGCATGTACTAGCTGTGACACTGTGAGCAAACAACTTGCATCTAAGGCCTCAGTTTCCTCATCTATAAAATAGGGCCAATAACTTACCTGTTACATAAGGTTATTATGAGGCTCAAATAAGGTGAGGCAGGCGTGGTGGTGGGCTAGTGACGGAGCATGAGAAGGGCTCAGTAACAGGCAGTGGATCTCCCAGATGATACTGTTCCTCACCCTCCTCTTCAGTTCCATTTGCCTCCTCGCTGGGGAAGGTGATGAATAAGCCTCAACTACTAAGAAGGGACCTCAATTAAGAGCACTCTTCATAGAGTGTGATAAACACCAGGATGTAAGGTGCTATGGGAGTGTGTAGGAGGGGCTCCAACCCAGCCTCAGGGAATCAGGGAAGATTTTTTAGAAGAAGAGATGCTGGTGTGAGTCATGATGGGCAACTAAGAAAAGGATGGGGAAGGGATTTTCAGGCAACAGGTAGAGTATGGGCAAGAGGGAAAGGGCAAGAATAAGAGGTGCTCCAAAAGCATTCAATATGACTAAAATCCAGAGACACGACTGGAGGTGTAGATAGGTGTAACTACAGTATATTAGTTATCTAGTTCACGGTCTGGCTGCATAACTCAATACGCTCTTGGTGGCTAGCAACTGGGTCCATTTACCTGGCATTCTTAGAGCCCCATACAATACATGGGATGTAGTAGGCTCTTGATAAATGGTTACACAATGTCTAATGATTATAACCAAGTTTCAAGCCACCTGATGCGTGTGACAGACTTTATTTTCTTGGGCTCCAAAATCACTGCAGATGGTGACTGTAGTAGCCATGAAATTAAAAGATGCTTGCTCCTTGGAAGAAAAGCTTTGACAATCCCAGAGAGTGTATGAAAAAGCAGAGACATTAGTTTGCCAACAACAGTCCATCTAGTCAAAGCTATGGTTTTTCCAGTAGTCATGTATGGATGTGAGTGAAGTGACGTGAAGTCGCTCAGCTGTGTCCAACTCTTTGCAACCCCATGGACTGTAGCCTACCAGGCTCCTCTGTCCATGGGATTTTCCAGGCAAGAGTACTGGACTGGGTTGCCATTTCCTTCTCCAGAGGATCTTCCCGACCCAGGGATCAAACCCGGGTCCCCGGCACTGCAGGCAGACGCTTTACCATCTGAGCCACTAGGGAAGTATGGATGTGAGAGCTGAACTATAAAGAAAGTTGAATAACAAAGAATTTATGTTTTTGAACTGTGGTGCTGGAGAAGAGTCTTGAGAGTGCCTTGAACTGCAAGGAGATCAAACCAGTCAATCTTAAAGGAAATCAGTCCAGAATATTCATTGGAAGGACTAATGCTGAAGCTGAAACTCCAATACTTTGGGCACCTGATGCGAAGAACCGACTCATTGGAAAAGACCCTGATGCTGGGAAAGATGGAAGGCAGGAGGAGAAGGGGACGACAGAGGATGAGATGGTTGGATGGCATCACCGACTCGATGGGCATGAGTGTGAGCAAGCTCCAGGATACGGCAATGGACAGGGAAGCCTGGCATGCTGCAGTCCATGGGGTCGCAAAGAGTCGGACAGGACTGAGGGACTGAACAACAACAAAAATTAAGTGTGATGTCAGTGTCTGCTCATTCTTCCATAAGTTTCCAAACAACACTTCCGACCAGCCCACTTCACAGACCCAAATAAATACAAGCTAAAAATATAGCCCAGGTCATGAATCATAAATGAGATGGAAAAGCAGTGACTCACAGAAGTTAATCTGCTTCCCAGGAGAGTGTTGCTGGATGTCCTTTGCTCTGAAAGGTGAGGCAAAATGCCAGCACCATCACTATACAGATACAGCTAATATAATCGCCAGACCTGCCATTGGGTGCCCATCTGGTATTCTAAGGCTCCCATTCAGGGGTGCCAAGGGGCAGCAGCCCTGTGCCTCCCATACAGGGCAGCACAGGGATGGGCCCTGGCACAGAAGCTAACAGGGTACTCCGGGTTTATACTCAGTAATGATGTAGGTTCCTGTCCACTGTATCAATGGTGCAACACGTCCACAATCTTGTTGGCTATGACCTTAATGTGGTTACTGTTATAGCCAAGGCAACATCTTTGCAGAATGGCTTAGTGGATGACCTACCAACATATTTGTATCCTTGTCTAATTAAGAACTTAATCTAATCTAATGACGGTATCATTAGATGGTCTCTCCTGCCAACCCATAATCCACTTAAAATGCTACATCTTTGGGTTTTAATGTCTTTATTTCTCAGTTCTGAGGACCTCAGAAAATTAAAGTATAACCCTTACTTCCAAATCACACAAATATGACTCAGCCTTGAGTACTCAGGACACAGAGTTTTATTGTAAAAGTAAACACTTATTGACTCTTTGCAACACCATGGACTGTAGCCTACCAGGCTCTGAGGAGCCTCTCAGTCCATAGAATTTTCCAGGCAAGAGTACTGGAATGGGTTGCCATTTCCTTCTCCAGGGGATCTTCCCAACCCAGGGATCGAACCTGGGTCTCCCGCACTGCAGGCAGACACTTACCATCTGAGCCACCAGGGAAGCCTACTGCTGCTGCTGCTGCTGCTAAGTCACTTCAGTTGTGTCCGACTCTGTGCGACCCCAGAGATGGCAGCCCACCAGGCTCCCCCGCCCCTGGGATTCTCCAGGCAAGAACACAGGAGTGGGTTGCCATTTCCTTCTCCAGTGCATGAAAGTGAAAAGTGAACGTGAAGTCGCTCAGTCGTGTCCGACTCTTAGTGACCCCATGGACTGCAGCCCACCAGGCTCCTCTGTCCACGGGATTTTCCAGGCAAGAGTACTGGAGTGGAGTGCCATCACATTCTCCAAAGGACACTGTACACTCACAAATAAGAGCATCTGCAAGTACTACCACAAGGTAGACAAACTTTAGCAACCCTATCAAACTCTCTCTCTTATTCACTTTTCTCTACTCCACAGTATCTGCACCCTTCCCCCTATTTGATGTACCCATCAAATACCCTTAAACTTTTACCCATCTATCATATTGAATCCTGCCCTCGACACATATCTGAAATCTTGGGTAGTAGTATACATAACTACATTACTATTAAAAACTAGGCACCATTTAATTAAATGCTACTGGAAAAGGCCAACAGTTGCCATGTTTAGTCAACCGTGATGGCCACAGCAGGATCATCTGTATGACAGTGGTTTCCAGCTCTCTAAGACTGAACCCACGCACAGTGTGTGGTCATGTCTGAGGCCGCAGTGGCCAATGAGCCTCATTCACGCCCCCCTTCCTCACAGTCACAGCACTGAAGTCCTACATGAATGATCAGTTGTGCAGTTATGCGGAAACCACAAATCACATTAGTCAGTCTCCCACTCAGTGATAAACTGCTGAATGATGCCGTACTAGTGTTTAGCATTCACGATTTCTCCGAAAAAGCAGCAGCCCACAATATGCCTTTGCAAAACGGCAGCCCAAATGTTAATCATCTCTCATTACACGTCTTTGTACACGAAACACAAGAGTGTTTCAGTGAATTCTAACTCCTGATAATATGACTAAAAGGATACTGGCTTGAAAGGAATTTAGAGATTATCCATTTCAACTCCTCTACTTTTCACGGATTAAAAAGAATAAAGTGGTTTATCTGATGTCACTCAGAATTTAAAGCACAGGCAGAGGAAAGTCACTGAAGACACAAAATGAAAGTCAGAAATGTACAAGGAGAACCAGGAGTGTACCAGTGGACACTGAGGGCGCAGAGCGTCCCACAGAGGAAGAGATTGTTACCTGAGTTCAGGGCGAGGAGAGGACCAACAGGCCAGAGGCTGGGACATATCCACTGGGATTTGGCAACTATTAGTTTTAACTGTTGGCTTTAGCTGACATTTGGACCAACATCAGTAAAGCAGAAAAGTAGTCAGAGAGCAGGACACTTAGCATGTGATCCAGAGGTGAGGAAGTAAACCAGTGAGCAGAATGCTTCTGTAGTTTATTTTTGCTTTGAGAACTTCATATTTTAACAAGAAGAAAGATAAGCTAAAGGAAGAGGTTACGTTAAGGATGGAACTGACTTGAGCATGCTTATGTTCATATGACAGAAAAGTTAATAGCAACCGGAGGGGAGAGAATAGTGAGCTCACAGCCCCCAGGAGACAGAAGTGGAAACCACTCAGGAAATACGTAAGGCCAGATTCAAAGAAATTCTTTAAATAATGAATCAAATTCTCCCAAGTACCCAAATTAAACAGCTTTCAAAGCTGGAAGAAACATTTTCCCTTTTAATATGTTTGGATGGTATTTGGAGATTCTTAAATATTCTTTTAAATAATCATGACCAAGCCTAAGTTTGTTTAAGTAGAAATGCTGTTAACAGTGGACTGTAGCATTATCCTACCACTTCAGCAACCACAGGGTTGTTTCAGAATAAACATTGTGATCGGATCAAGTCGATATTTGAAAAAAACAAAACCCTGAAGGACTTCCCTGGTGGTCCAGTGGCTAAGACCCCGAGCTTGCAAAGCAAGGGACTCTGGTTTGAACCAGGGCTGGAAAACTAGATCCCACGTGCCACAACCAAGAGTTCACATGCTGCAACTAAAAAGATCCTACATGCTGAAACTAAGACCCAGCACAGCCAAATAAATAAATATTCTAGACTCATAAAACCTTTGCATCGGAAAAGACTATTTGTCCCCAACCCCCAATAAGTGACTTGAATGAGGTCCTGGAATGTCACAAAGCTCAAAACAAGTATAGACATTTGCTAACCTGTTCACTCTATCAGACATTAAATTCCCAATGAATTCCAAGACAGATTTGTGAATCAGACTCAAATAATGCCTTTAGATTACTTAAAGTGACATTTTCAGAAAGAAACTCAAATAGACTTTCAGATTGAATTTGCTTATTTTACAACTTGTATCTTAAAAAAAAAAACAGCATTTTTAGTTGAGGAGAAAGAAAACAGGAAGATCTGCATTTCCTTTAAAGTCCATTAGCATGAGATAAATCATTAGTACTATCAGTTGTTAAACTGAATAATGACTTTCTACAAGAATATATAGCCCATTGTAAGTACTCAAAAAGAGGGAACAGGAAGCAAGATTGGAGGGGCAGAGAGAAGTCAATCGATAATAGCTAATAAGGGGAGTCTAGTTCAGGTTTGAGATTCTCATGGAAATCAAGAAGCTTCTTTCCTTCCCCAGCAGCTAACTATACTCTGAACCTCTAAACATAGCCCTGAACACCCTGACCAACAGCACTCGTGAGGACACAAACAGAAACCAAGGAGGGGGGTGACACTACACAGATGGCTCTAGATCAACCATTCCCAAAACACCCAAAGAGGACCTCTGCCCACAGCACTGTTTCTTTAACATCCTTCTGAAATCCTGCATCCTCCAGAAAGTCCTCNTAAAGCACAGGCAGAGGAAAGTCACTGAAGACACAAAATGAAAGTCAGAAATGTACAAGGAGAACCAGGAGTGTACCAGTGGACACTGAGGGCGCAGAGCGTCCCACAGAGGAAGAGATTGTTACCTGAGTTCAGGGCGAGGAGAGGACCAACAGGCCAGAGGCTGGGACATATCCACTGGGATTTGGCAACTATTAGTTTTAACTGTTGGCTTTAGCTGACATTTGGACCAACATCAGTAAAGCAGAAAAGTAGTCAGAGAGCAGGACACTTAGCATGTGATCCAGAGGTGAGGAAGTAAACCAGTGAGCAGAATGCTTCTGTAGTTTATTTTTGCTTTGAGAACTTCATATTTTAACAAGAAGAAAGATAAGCTAAAGGAAGAGGTTACGTTAAGGATGGAACTGACTTGAGCATGCTTATGTTCATATGACAGAAAAGTTAATAGCAACCGGAGGGGAGAGAATAGTGAGCTCACAGCCCCCAGGAGACAGAAGTGGAAACCACTCAGGAAATACGTAAGGCCAGATTCAAAGAAATTCTTTAAATAATGAATCAAATTCTCCCAAGTACCCAAATTAAACAGCTTTCAAAGCTGGAAGAAACATTTTCCCTTTTAATATGTTTGGATGGTATTTGGAGATTCTTAAATATTCTTTTAAATAATCATGACCAAGCCTAAGTTTGTTTAAGTAGAAATGCTGTTAACAGTGGACTGTAGCATTATCCTACCACTTCAGCAACCACAGGGTTGTTTCAGAATAAACATTGTGATCGGATCAAGTCGATATTTGAAAAAAACAAAACCCTGAAGGACTTCCCTGGTGGTCCAGTGGCTAAGACCCCGAGCTTGCAAAGCAAGGGACTCTGGTTTGAACCAGGGCTGGAAAACTAGATCCCACGTGCCACAACCAAGAGTTCACATGCTGCAACTAAAAAGATCCTACATGCTGAAACTAAGACCCAGCACAGCCAAATAAATAAATATTCTAGACTCATAAAACCTTTGCATCGGAAAAGACTATTTGTCCCCAACCCCCAATAAGTGACTTGAATGAGGTCCTGGAATGTCACAAAGCTCAAAACAAGTATAGACATTTGCTAACCTGTTCACTCTATCAGACATTAAATTCCCAATGAATTCCAAGACAGATTTGTGAATCAGACTCAAATAATGCCTTTAGATTACTTAAAGTGACATCTTCAGAAAGAAACTCAAATAGACTTTCAGATTGAATTTGCTTATTTTATAACTTGTATCTTAAAAAAAAAAAACAACAGCATTTTTAGTTGAGGAGAAAGAAAACAGGAAGATCTGCATTTCCTTTAAAGTCCATTAGCATGAGATAAATCATTAGTACTATCAGTTGTTAAACTGAATAATGACTTTCTACAAGAATATATAGCCCATTGTAAGTACTCAAAAAGAGGGAACAGGAAGCAAGATTGGAGGGGCAGAGAGAAGTCAATTGATAATAGCTAATAAGGGGAGTCTAGTTCAGGTTTGAGATTCTCATGGAAATCAAGAAGCTTCTTTCCTTCCCCAGCAGCTAACTATACTCTGAACCTCTAAACATAGCCCTGAACACCCTGACCAACAGCACTCGTGAGGACACAAACAGAAACCAAGGAGGGGGGTGACACTACACAGATGGCTCTAGATCAACCATTCCCAAAACACCCAAAGAGGACCTCTGCCCACAGCACTGTTTCGTTAACATCCTTCTGAAATCCTGCATCCTCCAGAAAGTCCTCCAATCCTCCCAGTGAAGAAATGAGATAGACAGTTTAGCCATCACCAAAAATCGTCCTTTTCAACAATCTGCACCTACACACTTTGAAGCGATCCAGGGACAGACAACCGTAAAGTTCTGCGCAGCTCTGTGAGTAACACTGTGTGATGACCTGCCTTTGTCTTGCCTGTCCTAAACCATGAGCTCCTAGGAGGCCAGGGCAGAGACTCTGGATGGCCTGCTTATGTCTTTCCCCTCCTTTTCCTTTCCTTCTTTCTTCCATGCTAGCAGAACCCTGACTATATCCAGCTTTAAAACTAGCATTTCCCAGCTTCCTTTGAAGCGCGGAGGCCAATGAGATATAAGAGAATGTCATTGGGCAAAACTTCAGGAAAGCTACTTAAAACGGGCTAACTCAGACATGGGTGCCCGATTTTTGTCCTTGCCCAGGAATTCCTTCTTCCTGCTGCCTAGAAAATGGACACGATAGAGGCTACTCAAGGGGCCATACTGCAATGAGAGAGTCTGAGGATGGGAGCCACGTGTTAAAAGACGGGCAAACATGCAGACGGAAGGAGCCTAGGTTACTGATGACTGTGGGACCACTATGTAGCTCTTGTCTACCTACTAATGGACTTTTTTCACATGAGCAAAAATGTAAATTTCTGTTCTGTTTAAACTCTAGTTATTTGAGCCTTTGGTTTCAAATAGGAAAAGGAGTGCATCAAGGCTGTATATTGTCACCCTGCTTATTTAACTTCTATGCAGAAAGAGTCGGACACGACTGAGCAACTGAACTGAACTGAACTGAATCCAAAGTGATACAGAGGCCTCTTAACCTGTGCTTTGCAAATGGCAGCCAAGGAGTCAGGGCTCCTCTGAGGGTCCCTTTCTTCCAAATGAGAGCTCTGTGAAAATGTTTAGGACTAGAATCAGTTCAGTAGTCCAAATTTTCCTATATACTAGCAAAAGTAACATTTTAATTCCTATTACCAAAAGGCAGAGCCTTAATAATAACACTTTAAATGGAAGTCTCTAGTTCGTGTAAAAAAAAATAAAATAAAATAAAATAAATGGAAGTCTCATCTTTGACTACTGTAAATGTCCTAAACATGGCTGAGAATACAGAAGTAAATGCCCAGAGAGATGTTTTAAAATTAAGTTAACACTAAAGTTTATATTTGTGTTATGTTTCTTAGGAAAGCACCTCAATCTTTACTCAGAGCCTATTGCTCTCCTTTTTTTAATATGGAAATTTATTTATTCAAATTTTATTTAGCCAATATTAACTGAGCTCCTATTTCAAGACAGACAATAAAAAGCTAAAATTGAGCATAACTATATCAATCAGAAATAGTCATTATTAACATGTTGGTTATTTTATTCCTTTGACAATGTATATACTGTATAAAAATATTTTTAATGCCATTTTAAAACTAACTTTCTATCCTGGGATTTTTAGTTAACATCTCATAAATTCAATTATATTATAATTTTATAATTACACCATAATTTCAATTTAGCATTATATTATAACCTTTGTCTCAAATTATTTTTTAAATTCCAAAATATGATTTTTAATGACTTCACATTAGCTATATTTGTCAGCTAGTGCATCAACAGGGCTTCCCAAGTGGCTTGGTGCTAAAAGAATCCACCTGTCAATGTAGGAGATGACGGAGACGAAAGCTCAATCCCTGGGTCAGGAAGATTCCCTGAAGAGGAAATGGCAAGTCACTCCAGTATTCTTGTCTGAAAATTCCATGGACAGTGGAGCCTAAGCTAAGTCGCTTCAGTTGTGTCCGACTCCGTGTGACCCCAGAGACAGCAGCCCACCAGGCTCCCCCGTCCCTGGGATTCTCCAGGCAAGAACACTGGAGTGGGTTGCCATTTCCTTCTCCAGTGCATGGAAGTGAAAAGTGAAAGTGAAGTCACTCAGTTGTGTCCGACTCTTTGCGACCCCATGGACTGCAGCCTACCAGGCTCTTCTGTCCATGGGATTTTCCAGGCAAGAGTACTGGAGTGGGGTGCTATCGCCTTCTCCAACAGAGGAGCCTAGTCAGCTGCAATCCATGGGGTCGGAGAGAGCCAGACACGACTGAACACACTCACAAAACACACTGCCTCAATAATGTTGTTAACAAGCCGCTCTAAAACATTGTGGCATATAGAAATGACATTTAAATCTTATAACTACAGATCTGTGAATAGGTTGGGATGACTATCCTCAAAGCTATGAAATGACTGGATATAGCTGCAGGTTTTGAAATTAGATTTGAATCTGCTCCGTGGCCCTCATATTCTTAGAGTCCCTTAACTCTTGATTTAGATACAGTTGCAATGACTGGATATAGCTGCAGGTTTTGAAATTAGATTTGAATCTGCTCCATGGCCCTCATATTCTCAGAGTCCCTTAACTCTTGATTTAGATATAGTTGCAAAAGGTGGACCTCTCAGGAGCACAAAAACCCACACTGAAGTTTTGGGTTCTCCTGGAAACAGACTCACCATCAAAAGCAAAGAGTGACAGCTGACTAAGTGAAAGAATCTGATAAATTATAAAAAGAAAAAGAAAAAAAGACATACAAATTTTAAAAGCTCAGCCATATGGGGACTTGGAGTTCAAGACAAACAACCCATCACATTCATTAACTTCTGAGGGCCTGAGTCCTAGCATAGTTCAGCTCAGTTGCTCAGTCGTGTCTGACTCTTTGCGACCTCATGAACTGCAGCACGCCAGGCCTCCCTGTCCATCACTAACTCCCGGAGTCCACACAAACCCATCCATGTCCATTGAGTCAGTGATGCCATCCAACCATCTCATCCTCTGTAGTCACCTTCTCCTCCTGTTCTCAATCTTTCCCAGCATCAACATCTTTTCAAATGAGTCAGCTCTTCGCATCAGGTGGCCAAAGGATTGGAGTTTCAGCTTCAACATCACTCCTTCCAATGAACACCCAGGACTGATCTCCTTGCAGTCCAAGGGACTTGAGTCTTCTCCAACACCACAGTTCAAAAGCATCAATTCTTCTGAGCTCAGCTTTCTTTATAGTACAACTCTCACATCCATACATGACCACTGGAAAAACCATAGCCTTTACTAGACGTACCTTTGTTGGCAAAGTAATGTCTCTGCTTTTTAATATGCTGTCTAGGTTGGTCATAACTGTCCTTCCAAGGAGAAAACATCTTTTAATTTCATGGTTGCAATCACAATCTGCAGTGATGTTTGGAGCTCAGAAAAATAAAGTCAGCCACTGTTTCCACTGTTTCCTCATCTATTTCCCATGAAGAGATGGGACCGGATGCCATGATCTTAGTTTTCTGAATGTTGAGTTTTAAGCCAGCTTTTTCACTCTCCTCTTTCACTTTCATCAAGAGGCTCTTTAGTTCTTCACTTTCTACCATAAGAGTGGTGTCATCTGTATATCTGAGATTATTGATATTTCTCCCAGCAATCTTGATTCCAGCTTGTGCTTCCTCAAGCCCAGCGTTTCTCATGATGTACCCTGTGCTGCTGCTGTTGCTGCTAAGTCACTTCAGTCATGCCCGACTCTGTGTGACCCCAT